>JACAFZ010009000.1:0-12723 GCA_015252675.1 Dictyostelium gargantuum | reverse complement strand
ATGGTATACTTGACCAAAATAATTGTAATAATAGTAATAATAATTCTAGTAATAATAATAATAATAATAATAATAATAATAATAGTAATAACAATAGTAGTTCACAAATAATAGTAGATTCAATATTACATGTAAATTTAGAAGGAGAAGTTGGTAAAAAAAAAGAAGGTAAAGGTTGGAAAGTTAGATGGATGAAATTATTAGATCATTCATTAGTTTATTTTAAATCAAGTAAAGATAAAGAACCATTGGGTACAATTAATTTAAATGAATGTCAAGATTGTGAAATTATAAATGCACCAGATTCATCATCAAATAAATTTGTAGTTGTTCATCCAAGTAATAGATATTATTTTAAAACCAATTCAAAAGAGGAGTTAACTCAGTGGGTTAAATCCGTCAAGGATAGAATACCAAGTATGAATCAAACGAAAATGGATTTAGATCAATTTCAATTAAAAGGTGTAATTGAATTTTCAACAATTACATTGGTATCAGAATGCTATAAATTTAATAATCAACCAAATTGTATATTAATTACAACAACTACAAACAATGATAGTAATGAAAAGACATACTATTTATCATTTGATTCAAATAAAGAAAAAACAGAATGGTTAAGTTTATTAAATTCATCAGTTAGTAAAGTTAAAAGTGGTGCATCATCATCATCATCATCATCAAACCCATCATCACCATCTCCGCCACAAGTTAGGGAAAGTAAGGATAGTGGCAATGGTGGTAATAGTCCAAACATTATTAGTAGCCTTAAATCATCATACAGTAAACCATGGAGATTCTCTTCATCACCTTCATCAACATCTGCATCACCTGTATCATCAAATCGTGATAGTTTACCACCACCTGCTTCCATTTCAAAACAAGTAAAATTCACTGAAAATCCATTATTAACCAACAACAACAAAGGAAATGGTAAAGATGGTGATCAATTTGAATATGGTTCACAAATTTTACCAAGAAAATCAACTTTAATTGGTCCAAATGGTGGTGTTCAAGTTAGTTCAACTGGTGCTGTAGAATTATCTCCCGTATTATTATCATCAAATGGTAATGGTAGTGGTAGCGGTAATCAAATTAACATTAGTAGCAACACCAACAACAACAACAATAATAATACAAAAAATAATAATAATTGTAATAGTTTAAATGATTTAATTAACGAAGCAAGTGATAATGAAGATGGTGAAGATTCATTAAAAATGATGATACCAGAATCATTGAAAAATGAAATGATGAGACGTTCAGCAATTAGTTTATTAAAGACATTTAAATGTGAAATATTTATCGGTAGTAATCCAACAGAGGTATTTACATTCCTTTTCAGTGATTCAGTATTGGTTGATCAAGTTAAAGCATTTGCATTCAAAAAGATACCATCACTTTCAAGCTTTTCACTTTTCGATTATCGTTTGGGTATCGATGAGGAAACATTTTTAGAGGTTGAGTTTTTGAAATTCATTTACAGCCACACAATGGTAGAGTTAGCATTGAAAACATGTGGTATTGTTAAAATTGGGGTTTTCCATCACAGAAAAGGTAGATTCAACAAAGATAGATATGGTTCCGATAAATATTATGGCCAAATGCTATCACAATCACCTGATGGTCGTAAACCAAATCCATATATGACCCCAAATTCAGAACTATCAAAGAGTGAACCAAATTTACAATATTGTATATCCTCATCACCTTCCGATTCACCATCATCATCGCCACCACAATCACAACCACCATTACCAACTGCTGTATCAACCACCAATTTAATTTCAATTACTCCAACACCACAACCATCGCCACCACAACAACAACAACAAACACCAACACCAATTATAACTACGACAACAACAACCACCACTACAACTATAGTTGCAGCCCCACCAACAACATCATCTTCATCTGGTGGATCTTTTATTGCAAAATCACCATTATCATCAAGTCATTCAGCTATAAACATTGGTAATAGTTTATCACGTAGTAATTCAATTTTATCAAGTAGTCCATCACCATCGGGATCACCGTTATTTGGGTCCACCTCACCAGTGGCACCAAAGAATAGTGCATGGCAAAGTGTTAATCCAAGTATTTCATTGAATCAACGTAGACAATTGATTAGTCAATGTCCGGGATGGAACATTGAACCAACAACCACACCATCATTCTCTAGTGTTGGATTTAAACCAAAATTCGATAAGCAAGAGCATGGATTCTACAGACGTTACAATTTGGATGGCACAAGTACAGTTCAAAGTTTTTTAGGTGTAGATCCCAAGATGGGTCCAGTAGCATTCAGTTTGGCAAAAGATTCCAACGACAATTACCGTGGTGTATTACACACTAAACATGGTGCAAAAGCAATCAGTGAAGACGCTAAAAACATCAATGGTCTATTGAATATACTATCACTTGGAAAGAAAGCCAAAACCAAAAGAATTGTTTCCCATCTCATTGGTCTATTGGATTCAACCATCGATTCAAAACTATTGAATTTGGCATCCAATCAATCAGACTTGCAAAAAGAATTGTTATCGTTTGAGGAACGTCAAACCACTAGTGGATTTAAATTTGGTATGGTCTATTGTAGACACGGTCAAGTTACAGACGATGAAATCTTTTCAAATAAACAAGGTAGCGGAGAGTGGGATGAATTTTTAGCATTAATTGGTGACAAGATTGAATTAGTCGGTTGGCCACACTATAGTGCAGGTTTGGATGTTAAATTCAATTCAACTGGTACTCATTCACTATATACCGATTATCATGGTAATGAGGTTATGTTTCATGTTTCAACCATGTTACCATTTTCCAATACAGATTTCCAACAAATTGAAAGAAAACGTCAAGTAGGAAACGATATTTGTGTGGTTATTTTCAACGATGGTACCCTATCCTATATGCCAAATACTATCACCTCTCAATTTAATCATGTCGTGATTCTAGTTCAATACGATAAACAAAACAATGGTTATAAGGTTTCAATGGCTTGCAAAGATGGTGTTAAAACTCCTTTCGAACCTTTATCCCCAAATAATTTAATCAAAAAGTCCGATATCAAAGATTTCTTAATAACTAAATTGATTAATGGTGAATTGGCTTCACTTCAAGCTCCTGTTTTCTCTTCAAAAATTACAAGAACTAGAGAATCATTATTAAATTATTATATTTGAAAGTTTTTATAAAAAAAAAAAAAAAAAAAACAAACTCATATATAAAACATAAAAATATACATACATATATATGTATATAAAAAACTAAAAACTTTAAAAATTTAAATAAATTATAATAATAATCTACACATATATATTTAAACATAATTGTTATTTTTATGATCAACAAGATATTTATTGGAAATAAACGATTTCACTAAATTTTTTTTAATTTTTTTTTTTTTTTAATTTCATTTTTAAAAATTTTTTTTTGTTTTTTTTAATTAAATATCCACATCCATAGTAATAATAATAATAATAATAATAATAATAATAATAATAATAATAATAATAATAATAATAATAATAGTAATACTGGGTGGGTTTTTTAAACTATGGCAACATTAGATTTAAATGATAATTTATTAAATGATAGCAATCATGATAGTGATAATGATAATGAACAAGTTACTAAAACTATAGTAACTTTAATTTTTAAAAATGATAATAATAATAATAATAATAATAATAATAACAATAATAATTCACCACCACAAACCTTTCAATTAAAAGCAGGGTCAAACATTATTGGTAGGGGTGAACCTTCATTTTTAAATGATATAAAAATAAGGTATGTGTTGTTTAAAATAAGATAATAAACAATGCCACCTCAAGTATTTATGTATAATAATAACACTTTTTATATATTAAATTATGTATATAATTATATATATAAATAAATATATCAATATGTTGTTGCCATTGTTGTTGTTGTCATTTAAATAGTCGTAGACATGCAGAAATTATTGTATCATCTGTTGTTGGAAATTGTGTAACATTTAATCAATTGGGCCAAAATTATAGTATATTATTTAGAAAAGATCAATCACCTATTAAATTAATGAAAGGTGTATTTAATCAATTACAAAATGATGATTTAATATCATTATATGAGGGTTCAACCCCATTTTCAATTCGTATAGAAAAAGATAATCAATATATGTCAGTTTGTGAAAGTCATCATGATTGTGGTGGTACTCAAGAAATTGATAATACCAATAATATACATGCATCAACAACTACAACAACTACAACAACAACAACAAATATAAATAATCAATTAAATAAAGTGATTTTTAAACCAGTTACTAATAATGTAGCATCAGTTTTAAACACAGCATCAACAACCACAACTACCACAACAATGTATAATAATAATAATAATAAAAGAGAAAGAGTAGAGGAAGAAGAAGAAGAAGAAGATCATAAAGAAAGAGGGCAACAGCAACAGCAACATCAACAACAACAACAACAAGAAGAAAAAGTTGAAGATGCTTCCAATTTTAATAAATTAAAACATTTAAATAATAATTCACCATTAACACAACATCAATATCAACTGTTACAATTACAGCAACAACAACATCAACAACAACAACATCAATTACAACAACAACAAATATTACAATTTCAAATACAACAACAAATATTATTACAGCAACAACAAAAAGAAAAAGAGCAAAAAGAACAACAATTTAAAAAATTTAAAAAAGATAATACACCAGTTCTAGTTGAAGATGATTCATTAAAATTAAATATAATGGAAAATGAATTAATATTTATTAAAAAGATTGGAATTGGTGCATGTGGTGAGGTTAGTCAATACGAATGGAAAGGTACACCGGTCGCAGTTAAAATTATATTTAAATCGTTGTTAAGAAAAGATAAAAAGGAAGAATTTGACAAAGAGGTGAAAATATTAAAGTGTTTACGTCATCCAAATGTTGTACTCTTTATGGGTACTTGCTTGTTGGATGGCAATTTATCCATTATTACAGAGTATCTAAATCGTGGTTCGCTTCGTGATGTATTAATGTCAATGAGTCCACATGAACTTTCTCTAACGACTAAAGTGAAAATGTTGATTGATGTTGCACAAGGCATGAATTATTTACATACTTATACACCACCAATCATTCACAGAGATTTGAAAAGTTTAAATCTGTTGGTTGACAATAATTTCAATGTAAAGGTATCTGATTTTGGTTTAAGTAGATTCATTAGTGGTTCAGGTAATGCTGCTAAAACATTTTGTGGTACATTATCTTGGATTGCACCAGAGGTATTCAATGGTTGTGGTTATACCATCAAAGTGGATGTATTTAGTTTTGGTATAGTTTTGTGGGAGATATTAACTCATAAACAACCCCATGGTAATATATCAGCAACCTCATTGGGTCATCCAGAATTACCACCGTCTTGCCCTCCTCCAATTGGCGATCTCATAAAAGAATGTTGTAATAAAAATCCAGATCAAAGACCAAACTTTTCACAAATTTTATTAAAATTAAAACAAATTTACACAAATTTATTAGCAAATAATAATGGTAATAATAGTTTATCAAACAATAATGGTAATGGTAGCTATGGTAGTAATAATAGTGGAAGTGGTAATGGTAATAGTAATAATAGTGGTTATACAACTTTAAATAATAATAACAATAACAATAACAATAACAACCATCAACATCACCATGAAAATATTAAAGATTACACAATTCAACCAAATGAAATTACAGGTATTAAAACAATTGAAGTTAAAGATAATTATTCAATATTGGAAGGTAATTACAAAGAGAAATTGGTATCGATAAAACAATTTAAAGGTAGTGTTGATGATTTTCAAATTAAAGAACTAAATGTATTGGCATCTATTAAATCACCATTGGCGGTTAGATTTATTGGTGTGGTATTCAATACAGATGAATATGCAGTAATTAGCGAACATATTGGAAATAGAGGTAGCTTGCTTTCGTTGATGCAAGATCATTCAAAACAATTTAATTGGTCAAATACATTGGATTTAGCAATTCAATTGGCTCAATCAATCCAATATCTACATAAACATCAACCACCAATATTACATAGAAATATTACAAGTGATTGTTTTTTAATAACAGCAACAGAAGCAACAGCAGCAGATATAATCAATTCACCAACAACAACACCAACACCAACACCAACGCCAGCAACAACAACAGCAGCAGATAAACAATTTATTGAAAATATTAAAATTAAAATTCATAATTTTGGACTATCAAGATTTAATATTCAAGAGAATGAACAATCATTAAAAGAGATTAAAGGAAATTTTTTATATACACCACCAGAATTATTATCTCAAAATACTTATACTGTAAAATCAGATGTATATAGTCTATCAATTGTATTTTATGAATTATTTGAAACTTGTTTAAACAAAATTTATCAAAAACCATTTCACGAAGTTTCAATTGATTTTGATTTTCAAATTATTCATAAAACTAGTAAATTAGTAAGTTATTTTTAATAGTTGACAGATTAACTGATTGATTGATCGATTGATTGACGATATTAATATATTCATTTTTTATTTTAGAATCTAAGACCGACAATCAGTAAGAATATGCCAAATGAAATTTCAAAAATATTACAACAAGGTTGGTTATCAGATTTTGTTTTGAGACCAAATTTAGATACAATAATTAGAGATTTACAAAATTGTAAAAAATCACTTTGTTAATAAATAAATACTAATAAAATAGTATGGTGTAGTTTTATAATATTATAATAAAATTTAATTTTTTTATTAGGGCACTGCGTAAAAACAAATTTATTATTCTTATTTCAAGTAGTATAAATGTTTTTTTTATAACTGTTTTTGTGCACATTATTGTGATTGGTAATTAATATTTTTATCATACAATGGTATTTATGATAATTTATTTTAAGTTCTATCAAATTTCATTTTATTTTTTGTGTTTAAACATTTTAATATTTTGAACTTTTAATAATAATGTATGTTTTCTTTTTTTAACTAAAAGTGAAATTACAATGGTTACAACACAAATGAAAAATGCAACTGAACCAATAATAATACCAATTAGTTGAGATCTACTTAAAGTTGATTTACCAGCAAATTGAGTTTTCAGAAGATGAGCACGTTTCATTCACTATATGGTAGATTTATTAAACGTGCTATTGTTGATGGTGAATTCAGAGGTTTATCCAATCGATTATTAGATCAATCATTGAATGAAATATCAAGTTCATCTTCATCACCATCTCAAACATATATTGCAATTACCATTCCACAATTTAAAAATCAAATTATCATAGATCCAGATTTTCGGTGTATTGTTAGATAGTAATCTTCATGAAGGACCAAAACTATTATTTTTTAACATTAAACAATACAATATTGTTAGTAATACATTTAAAATTTTTTAATTAACTAAATTAATATTATAATTAGAATACGTACTTGTTTTATTTACTCTTAAACCTTCAAAAAAAATATCCCAATAATCATATTGAAGAAAAA
The DNA here is from genome assembly GCA_015252675.1 of Dictyostelium gargantuum. Classification (NCBI taxonomy): domain Eukaryota; phylum Evosea; class Eumycetozoa; order Dictyosteliales; family Dictyosteliaceae; genus Dictyostelium; species Dictyostelium gargantuum. Next base: position 5,196 of record JACAFZ010009000.1, on the reverse strand, counting down.
ATAAAATATTATCAAACAAATTGTTTTTTTTTACAATAAATTTGCTTGTAAATAAACCCAATGTTGGATTGAAAATGAATGGTGTTATCCTTATATTTGTAGACATTATATCTGTTAATCTATCAATTGGTATTTCTCCCAAAGTTAGGGCTGAATCTTGAGGTAAGCTGATGGTGAGGTTTAAATATGCTATTATATAATTATCCTTATTTAGTAAATCTAAATCATTTGTTGAAAATGAAATATTCGAAACATCTGAATAAACAATATCTTTAATAAATATCAACATAATAAAACAGGATGGGAAATATTGATATAATAAATTACATTTTAAATTAGTAAATTTTAACTTATTTAAACATTAAAAATTATTACAAACTATAATACATACTTAATGGTGTTTCCAATGAATTTTCAAATAGTTTAAATGTATTATTAATTAAAATATATTCATTAACCTTATATTCATTAAAATTATTAAAAATATCATATATAGTTATTGATAATAGTAATTTATAAGAATAAATAAATTCAAATGTACCATTGTAAATATCACCTTTGGTCAATGGCATAATAAAAAAATCCTCCCCAGTGTATATTTTATAAGCAATATATTAATCAAGGGTTCATATTTGATATATCTTTTTGTTTTTTTTTTTTTTTTTTTTTTTTTTTTTTTTTAAATTTTTTTTATATTTTTTTTTTTTTTTTTTTTTTTTTTTTTTTTTTTTTTATATTTTTTTATTTTTTTTTTTTTTTTTTTTTTTTTTTTAAAATTAAAATTTTTTATTAAAATTAAAAAAAAAAAAAAAAAACCACCATCGATTTGAAATTAATTCCTTATCACATTCCTTATATTTTCTAAATAAAAATTAAATAATAATGGGAGATAATAATAAAAATAATAATAATAATAATAATAATAATAATAATCAAATTGAGCAACAAGAATTTAACTATTATAAAAATATATCAATTCAATTTGAAGATTATATAAAAATTGATGATGATAATGATTCAGATGATTCAGATGGACCATATATTGAGTCATCTGATCCAAATTTACCATCTGAACCATTATTACATAGTTCAATGAAAAAAGAAAGAGGTCATTCACTAGGTGAAAAAACAATTGGTCAATGGTCATCATTTATTTTTATAGTAAATCAAATTTATGGCCCTGGTGTATTATCAATACCAAAAGTTTTTCAACAATGTAATATAAAAATACAAAATAATTATATATATGTCATATTCAATTACATTTTATATTAACTTTTAGATTATTATTACTATTTAATAATCACTACTATTAAAAAAAATAGCAGGATGGTTTTTTACAATTTTATCATTAACATTTTTTTTAATAATGTCATGTTTTGCATCTACGTTATTATGTGAATCATTATCAATGATACCAGGTAATAAATACTTTGATAAACATATAGAGTATTCAGTTGCAATCAAATATTATTTTGGTAGAAAATGTTATTTTTTATTTCAAATTTTAAATAATTTATGTATTCAAGCATATAATATAGCCTCAATAGCAATATGTGCACAATCATTGGATCAATTTTTATTGATGATATTTAAAAAAACATTTGCACTTACTTTACACCCAAATTTTGGATTTATTTCGACAGTGGACGTAGATTCCCTATACAATTCAAATATAATATGTATATCATTAGGATATATAATTATATGTGCCATATCAATACCAACAGGATTTATGAATTTAAATGATAATGTTAAAATTGTACAATCATTATCATTTTTATTTTTATTTATATTGATTGGTGAATTTATAGTTCAATATTTTTTAAATGGTATATCTTTAGAAAGAGTACCAGTATTTGGACATTCCTATTATCAATTGGTTAGTATATTTGTATTTTCATGGGCATACCCAATGTTTATACCATCTTGGGTAAATGAAAAACAAAATTCAGTCTCGGTAAATAAAGCAGTTTGGAGTTCAGGTTTATTCTCTTGGTTGGGTTATTTATTTATTGGATTTTTAGGTGCTTGTGCATATAAAGATTTAGGTAGTGATAATATTTTAAATTTAATGGGTGGTACCACCTATCCTATTGTAACTCGTATAGCAAGCTATTGTTTTAGTTTAACTGTTATTGCACCCGGTATTCCAATTTGCTTTATAACTGTACGTTACAATCTATACGTTGGTTATATATGTGGTAAAAAAGCATCTTACTTTTTTGGTGTAATTGCACCTTGGCTCTTTGCATTTGTATTTTGTAATCAAAAAATATTTGCTGATCTACTCACTTGGTCATCTTTAATTTTAAATACAATCATCAATTTTTTAATACCATTTGCAATCTATTTAAAAGCAACTAGTAAATCACAACAACTAATTAAAATTAAATCATCAAAAGATAATAACAATAATAATAATAATAATAATAATAATAATAATAATATTGTTGTTGTTGATCAACAAACTGAACTAATTCAACCACAACAACCAATGATTACATCAGTTGTTCAACCTTACCCAAAGTGGATACCTATAAAATATTATCGTTTAATAACATGGATTATTTTAATATCTGTATTAATTGTATCTTTAGTTCAAATTGTTTATGATTCTTATAAATCTGCAAAGGGTTATAATCCTTTAGATTAATTTTAAAAAATAAATAAAAATCCCCCTGTTATTGTAAATAAAAATTCCCTATTATTGTAAATAAACACCAATTTAATTTTTTTTTTAAAATTACCAATAAAAAAAATAAAAAAAAAAGAGAATTTTTTTTTTTAATTTAAAAAAATATTAAAAAAAAAAAAAGAATTTTTACAGAAACAATTTGTTCAATAAATTAAAAATGTAACATTAATTACAACATAACAATACAAAAAAAAACAATAATAAAAAAATGAATTATAATAATAATAATAATAATAATAATAATAATAATATTGATAATTCTCTATATTTTTTTAATGTTTGGAGAAATAATTTTTTAAAAAGAAAAATCTCACAATTTTTAAAAGATTTTAATAATCATTTATATTTAGATATAGTAATAGATTCAAATGATTTGAATGATGATAGTTTGAATGGAACATCGTCATTATTTTCATCATTTTCAATAAACAATAATAACAATAATAAAAATTATAATAATTTAGAAATTTTAAAAAAATATAAATATAAAGAATATGTTAGATCGATTGTAATTTTAATAAATAGAGAAATTGATAATGAAGAGAATAGTGATGTTATTAGTTTAATAAATGGATTACCAAATTTTATAGAAAGATTAACATTGAAATTTAATGAATCATTATTAAAAGTTAAACCAATACAACATTATAAGATACCAACTCACATTATAGAATTAATCATTGAATTTCCAAATCATTATAAACATGAAATATTAAATCTTTCACATTTAAAACAATTGAAAAGTGTTGAATTTAAAAATTTTAATTCAACAATTCAATTAAATTCATTTTCAAATTCATTGATTTCATTGAAACTAGGAAACATTTTTAATCCAATGAGTGGTAATCATACTTGTAAAATTGATTTCATAACAGAGAACCTTAGATTTTTAGATGTTGGACCTGAATCTTATTTTTGGGTTAGTGATACAAACTTGGCAAATATGAATTTAGAAATTGTTAGAGGAAATTTTGGTCTAAGATCAAATAGAACAAAGAAATTATTTGTTTATGGCCGTAATAATTCTTTTGTCTATCGAAATCATTTTCCCCCAAATTTAGAGAAATTAGAGGTTAGTCGAATCACAGAATCAACATTTTATGGGAAACATAGTTTCCCAAATAGTTCATTCTTTAAAACTTTAAAAATTGGGCCTGGTTATAATATGGCATTATGGAAAGACCGTAATCCAATGATACCTGAAAGTGTTACAAAACTTTATTGTCAATTTCCAATCGTTTTACCAATCTATAAAAATTGCTTACCCCAGGGTTTGGTTACCCTAAAAATTGAATCTACAAATGGTAATATATGTGGACCTGGTTGTATGCCTCCAAAATTAAAATCATTTTATGGCATTTCATCAGCTAGAGAAACAAGATTACTACCAACTCATGTTAAAACAATTGGATTTTCAGATTCATTTGATGATGAACTAATGCCAGATGATATACCAAGACATATTACATCTTTGGTTTTTGGTAAAAGTTTTTTAAAAAGATTTCATTTACCAAGAAATGCATTTGAAACCAATACCGAATTAAAATTCATTACCTTTAATACAGATACTCAACAAGGTATTGAACTGTCTTCAAATTCTTTACCACCAAATTTAAAGTACCTAGAATTCGGACATGATAACTACCTTAGACCAACAACTTTTTTCACCAGTTCCATCTTACCCCAAATAACAGTTTTAATTTTACCAAATAATTTTAAATTGGGTTATTTTACAAAATTACCAAATTCATTACGTGTTTTGAAATTTAAAATTCAATCTGATCAAAATATTAAATTTTATAATAATAACATGAATTATTATGAAACAACTACCACCACAACTACCACCACAACTACCACTACAACAACTACCACTAGTACAAGTTCAAATAATAATAATAACAAGAGTGAAAATCAAAATGATTATGATTTCTATAAAGATAGTAAAAATAATAATGATATAATATTACCAGAATCAATTACAGTTCTATCAGTTGGACATAATGATAAAAAAAGAACACCAATCGATATATCATCAATATTACCAAAATCTTTAAAAATATTAATTTTAAATGATAAATCATTATTATTTGGTTTAAATCAATCTTCAAAATCACTATCTGGGTTACCAAATTCATTGAAAACCATATATACAAGTAACAATTTTAATGTTAATTTAAAACCACTTTTATCATTAAATCCAATAGTATATTCATTATTAACTGTTGTTACATATAATAAAGAAAAACAAGAATGGAAAAATGATTTAAAATTATTAAAAAAATTAATAAATTTAAAATAATTCAAATTTTAATAAAATAATTATTATAAAAAAAAAAATTATTGTGGTTAGTTCAAAACGCTAACCATTTATTTTTTTTTATTTTTTTTTTTTTAATTATTTTAATTTTAATATTTTTTTTAAAATTTTTTTTTTTTTTTTATAAAAAAAAAAAAAAAAAAAAAAAAAAAAAAAAAAAAATAAAAAAAAAAAAAAA
>JACAFZ010008889.1:0-20703 GCA_015252675.1 Dictyostelium gargantuum | reverse complement strand
GGCGGAGAATCGGTCACGTTGCTACCGAAATGCGCGGTCACGCGTTAGCGAAATGAGCGGTCACGATCAACCGAAACGGCCGGTCACGGTGCTCCGAAATCCGCAAAGAACCGAACTACGAGGGCAGTTTTTAGCTCTGGACAGCCTGAATTTGTTTTGGGATTCAGCAAGCCTCAATCCTGATTGCTATTACTTTGTCGTTGAAGGAAGTGGCTTCGTTAATGGCTGTTTAGGCCCCTCCGTGCGTTTGGTGTCGAGCGTTGAGGTTGTTGATTCCCTCTGCAAAGGGGATGCAGTGGATTTTTTAAGCGTTAACAAAGTCCAGCTCCTCGCCCCTCCAGCGATGACCAATCAATCCGAGTTCTCGATGAAGCTGCTCTCCGAAATTCGGATCAAGGATGGTACCCAGCCGACCCCGGTGTACGAATTTGTCACGAGTGATGGCCACGTCTATTCGAGCGCGAGAGGCTGAATCATGGTCATCTCGTTGGATGAGGTAACGGAGTTTCTTTACGGCGCTGGGGAGCTATTGGAGGGTTGGACAGGTACGAGAGTTGACCTGGTTCAAGCTGCGCACGAACGCTTTTCAGGTAAAGCGTTTTGCCTGGTGCAGCGCTGGATTCTGGTCGAACTACCTCCGGAAGAGGTCGAGCCGTTGCCGAATGGAATCGCGCCCATGGTGATCTTTGCCCATGACGTGATCCATGACAGCCGGAGGCGTTTTGCACCGCGCTCCTGGGTGAGATCTACGTATGCGGTTTCGTTCGAGCACCCGTGCATGTTTGAAACGAGAAGCACGATCTACCTTCTCGTCGGTGATGGTTACCGGAAGCAGGCGAAGCTCGAGCTGGTTTTGTCGTTGCAGCCGTAGAGCATTCCAGATTTTTTGAGCCCGGCCCCCTCTGGGTGGCCTTAGATGGGCGACGTTTTTTGCCTTCCGTAGCGTGGAGTACGGGGTTCCGTATGAAGGTTTTGGTTTTCTCAGATCTGCACCTGGAGTTTGCTGACTTCCAGCCACCTTCAGTAGACGCGGATCTCGTTGTACTGGCGGGCGACATTTCAGTGCGTAGCCGGGGTGTGCATTGGGCGAATGAGGTCTTCGATTGCCCGGTGATTTATGCCTGTGGCAACCACGAGCATTACGGCGGAAACGTTGATCGGACGTTGGCCAAAATGCGTGAGGCCGCTGCGCACCACGTGCATGTGCTGGACAACCAGAGCATCGTCATTGGCGGCGTCCGTTTTTTGGTCGCTACGGCTTGGACGGATTACACCGCAACCGGCGATTACAGGGCCGCGATGCGGGAATGCGCAGAGTGGATGACTGACTTCAAACGGATCCGCGTCGGAACGGGCTACAGCAAGCTTCGCCCGGTCGACCTCATTGCCCGAAACATTGCTGCTCGTGCTTACCTGGCCTCAGAGCTCGCCAAGAGCTTTGACGGTTCGACCGTTGTGGTCACGCACCATTGCCCTATCCCTGAGGTTGCCGGGAGTGGTCATGAGGGTCACTTGGGGGCTGCTTATTTCAATACATGGTACGACTTGGTAGCGCAGGCCGACGTGTGGATTTTTGGCCATACGCATCACGCGGTGGACACAGTCGTCTCTGGCTGTCGTGTGGTCTCCAATCCGAAAGGGTATCCGGGTGAGCGCTCGGGGTTTTCTTCAGAGTTCACCGTCGATATTTGAAGGTCGCTTAAGCGATCAGCACCAAGTGCATTGGTGTGGTTTAGGTGCATGAACAGGAAGTGTAAATGGCAGATCAAATCAAGGAATACTGCGGTGAAGAGCTCTCGACTTTTCAACTCAAGCGGGTCATCCGGGCAATGGCTCAGAAGTACCCTATGCCCATCACGGCTTACCTGAGTGATGTGGTCAAGCAGCGTCGCAAAGGCAATGCAACGTTCCTTTGGGGTCGAGATAACGGGGTACTTGTCGAGTGTGCGATATGAGGCCGGTGAGCTATCCCTCAAAGGGATCGTTTTCGGCGATCGCGAGCGTCGCTTCGAGGATGGGTCGTCGATCATCACATCAATCGTCCTCGACTCCCAAGAGCTTCAGGGCTTCCTGGTTGTCCGAACCCTACGCAGTGTCTATGTGGTGTGCGATTGGGCTGGCGACTGCGCTGGTGAGAATTCGAAAACCAGGCACTGAGTGTATGGCTTGAGTCCTGATGAGCGAGTTAAAGAGTGGGGTATGAAATGAAGCTCACGCGATTACATGAACCCAACGAAATTGTTGACGTCACGTGTGACGGCTGTGGGTGTTCCACGCGGGGGCGCGAGGGCGATTTTCAGTTTGGAACATTGCACGGGGCATGGGGTGACGGGGCGACACACCACAGTGAGGTGTACGAGTTGCACCTCTGCGAAAGCTGTTTCTTCACTCAGCTATCAGGCATCAAGCGAGCGCGATGGCTCGGCATGATGTTCGAAGAAAAAGCGGACGCCTTCCTGGCCGATGAAGCCTTTGGGCGGATAGAAAACTCCACGAGGGGGAGGGGTTGAAGCGGGATCGTTGAGGGTTCCGCTCTTAGGTAGATCCTGCAGGTAGTTGATGGCCATGAGCCATTGAAATGGCGACTTCCGAAATATTTTTCAAAGACCCCCCTTGAAATTTTTTTTGCGGGACGGAGTATATTATTTGTAATCAAAAAAAAGCTGCTCTCTCCCACCTCTCCCCCGTCACTCGTCGAATAACCTTCAGCTGCTTCTATTGCTTTGCTTTTTCTTTTCGCTATCAACATGAAGGTCGAGTGGCTTTTGATGCTTCTTTGATCAAAGGCTACGATGTCTCCTGGCTTGAGCCGTCGTAAAAAAAATCGCTTATCCGGCCGCTAGGCCGGCTAGCTTTTCTGTTGACCTCAAATGCAGAGCGGCTTAGATTTTTTTTGAGCAGCCCTTATTACGGCCTCGGTGGCCGTGACGCCGTTTCCGAGCCCGTTCGAGGCCAATTTGAAGGCACCAATGGGCGGTCTAGGCTGGCCTAGTGGCCGATAGCTCTTGCCCAGCCCAGGTATCTTCCATGAAGGATAATCAGGCCAGGATGAATGAGGTTACCGCAGACCTTCATTATTGCGATTTGATCTTCACGAGCCAAGAATCTGCTGAGTTGAAACGGCTGGCCAAAGAGCTTCAGGCAGCTGGCCAACACCCAGAGCTCGTGAGCTGTATCCTCGAGAATATAGGGGTGGTAGAGAGGGATGACCGACATACTCAACGCCCTCAAGCCTGAGTAATCTTGAGCTCACGCCACCCGGAACCTTTGTCCATTGGAGCAGCAGTCATGAAAGACCTCAGCAAAATGCTTCCTCATGATCATCCGATGTACGCGGAAGCCGTCGAGGCGTTGAAGGCGTATCACCAGGCGCAGAATGGCGGTATTACTGGCGCTGAGCTTGAGCGGCTGCGTTTGCTCGCTGAGCATCGCTTCCAGGCGGTCACGGACTATCAGCTTCAGGCTCTGGGCGGCCCGGCAGCGACCAGTCATTGAACGATGATACTGGTTAGTCGACTGGCATTCCTAAGTATGAGTTTGGCATTAGGCCCAATTGGGCCGTACATTTTCACTTCGATGTAGCAGTCGAATATGACAAACTATCCTCTTCTTGAAACAACCATTTAGGAAGCAAGCATATGTCTCGTCTCGTCGAGTTCCGACGCTTGGAGCAGCAACTCGCTCAGCAGCTCGCAGAGCTGGAAGCTATGAAAGGTGATTCCGCAATCAAGGCGGAAATGGAGTTTGAGGAAAAGCTGCGCGCTCTGCTCGGTGAGTATGGCTACACCCTTCGGGACGTAATCAACATCCTTGATCCGCAAGCAGGCACTCGCCGTCAGGCTACTCAAGTGCAAGAAAAGCCATCCCGCAAGCCACGTGAGGTGAAGGTCTACAAAAACCCACATAGCGGTGAATTGGTGCAAACCAAAGGTGGTAACCACGCAGTTCTCAAAGCTTGGAAGGCCGAACACGGCGCTGAGACCGTGGAGTCGTGGCGCCAGTGAACAACGCGCCTGAACAGGATGATGGCATCCTAGGTAGCCTCATCTGGTAAGTGTCCGACATCAAAACCTCACCGAAGAAGAGAACTCTTTCGGGGCAACTAAAACCCCATCGAGGAGAGTCGGAGGCCCCGTGCAAGACCATTGAAAAACCGCCTTTTGTGGCGGTTTTTTATGCCCAGCTATTGGACAGCACTTTGTGGATAATAGGCAGTATTAATGAGAGTGCCGGGGAAGTTCTCAAATTTGATAGTCCTTAGAAGATTATGATGCGCTGCGGCACCTCACATCCTTAATGCTTCAAAATTACTCATCAGCGTAAGGCTTGGGTAGGTTCCTCCTTTTGGTAAGCTATTCTTACCTAATGCTTAAGGAAACTTAAGCTATACTGTTGTGGAACTACGTGCCACATTAACTCATCATCTCCTTGATTCTGAAATTCATGAGGCCACATGAGCAAGGTATGGCGTTCGCTCAGGCAACAAGCTGAGCAGTTTGCGGGCTGGAACCCCGTTATGCGATGGAATGTGGAGTACCGCGTTCTCGAACATGACTGCTTCGAGGCAGCTCTGGGCGCCAATCTCGGGTTCAGCTTGAGGCACCTGGGCGGAGACAAGCTGCAGGCCTGGCTGACGGCGCTGCTCCGCTCTGAGCCGGCAATCGCTGTGCAGTCTGCAGCTGATCTCGAGCGTTTCGTAAAAGATGATCCGTCCTGTGTCGATCACTATGTCGCGCTGTCCTCCTGTGCAGGCTTCCAGGCTCTGCAGCTCTATCGCATCAGTCATATGCTCTGGCTCAATCTCGAACACCACAACGCCATGATGTTGAAGAACTGGGCTGCTCAGGTGTGGGGAATCGATATTCATCCTGGCGCGGAGATCGGCAAAGGTGTAGTTGTCCGCCATGGCCAAGGCTTGGTGATTGATGACGGTGTGGTGATCGAAGACGATGTCACGCTTTGGAATGCGGTTAGCGTCCTTCGCAGCCCTGTAGGGGCATGCAAAAGCCCGGTGTTGAAGCGGGGCGTCACTGTTCACGCTCAGTCAGTGTTGTGTGGAGGCGTGATCGTCAAGAAGGGCGTCACGTTGCCGGAGTGCACCCTGTTCACTGAATCTGTTGCTGATGTCGTGAACTAGGTTGATTACGGTAGAAAGTAGCTCTCCAGGCACTTCAGGAGGTTTCGGATCTTCGTCACGGACTCTAGATACTCACCCTGGGCGGTCGACTCGGCCACTATCCCTCCACCACCCCAGCAACTGATCGTCCCACTGTTGGCGAGCAGTGTCCGGATGGTGATCGAGCTGTCCATATGGCCGGCTGTGTCGAGATAGAACATAGAGCCGCAGTAGATGCTGCGCTCAGTCGCTTCCAGCTCATCGATGATTTGCATGGCGCGCTTCTTCGGTGCACCCGTGATCGATCCACCGGGGAACGCATCGAACAGCAGGTTTATCGGATCTCTGCCCTCGGCTAGCTCGCCCTGGATAGTGCTGACCAGGTGATGAACGTTTGGGTATGACTCGATGCTGAACAGCTCAGGGACGCTGACTGAGCCGGATCTGCAGTTCTTCCCGATGTCGTTACGAAGCAGGTCAACGATCATCAGGTTTTCAGACCTATCTTTTTCGCTGGCTGCCAGTTTTTCTGCGTAGTGTTGGTCTTCAGCGCTTGTCCGGCCCCTAGGCATCGTGCCCTTGATAGGTCGAGTTTCAACCCGCCCATTGATGCTCTGAATGAAGCGCTCGGGTGAAAAACTCATTATGGCGTCATGCTGACCCAGGTTGATGTAGCCACCGAAAGGGGTTGCGCAATGGTTTCGGAGGATTTCATAGGCGCGCCATGGATTGCCCGAATAGCTGGTAAAGAACTTCTGTGTGAAATTCACTTGGTAGCAGTCACCCGCTGCGATGTAGTCATGGATGCTGGAGATGGCATTTTCGTAAGCGTTGTAGGTAACGGTCGGAGTAAACTTGGCGCCCAATGTGAAAGGCTCGTCTGTTTTCCTTGTCGTGCCCGATTGAAACAGCGAAATGATGCTTTTGCGTTCCTGGTTATTTACAGCCGGATTGAAGATCAGTCGTGATTGGCGCGTTTGATGGTCTGATACTAGGGCCCAGGTGTATAGACCGATAAGGGCAGTTGGGATCTGCACCCTCTCCGACGGCTTGAGACCAATCACTGCTCGGCCAAAGTCATAGCTGAGATACCCCATGAGGCCGCCCGTGAATGGCAACTCTTCATCTGGGCGCCTATGCCCGAGGCTCTTGAGCGCAGCCCGTAAACGCTCTGCGAATGCTGCTGAAGACTCACCTTCATACGGTTGAAAGCTTCTGATCGGCCAGGCGCTCATCAGATCGTAGCGGCCTCGTTGGGACGTTGGGCGACCAGAGTCAAAGAGAACAGCCCCAGGGGCATTACGGATAACTGCGAAAAAGACGGTGGGGTCTGCCAAGTAAGGGAGAGGATGCACGTGAAAAGGCTGCATACAAGGCTCCAGCGAGTTCAAGACGTGTGGATCGTTGATCGGGCTATATCGCTGCGAGCTGGCAGGGATCACCCGGTAGCGGAAATCTCCCGGCTTGCACTGTAAGAGCAAACGAGCTGACACCGAAGGGATAACGTACAGATGACAGCTGAGGCCCTGGCTGCAACTGACGCCACAACTCGGCGAATGAAATGCCGAGGCCTGGGTGCTTGAGGTGTGGGGCCAGTTGCTGCAACGGATAGAGCACGAACGCCCGGTCGAGAATTTCTGCTCTGGGGAGCTCTATCCCCTCATGGAGGCCCGCGAGGTCATCAAACAGCAAGATATCGATATCAAGGGGAATGAAGCGTTGAGTGCTGCTGGTTCGCCCATGAAGGAGTTCGATGTCTTTGATCCACGCGTTGAGTTCGGCCAGGCTGAGGTCGGTACTGCCCCCTACGACCAGGTTGTAAAACGGGGATTGTCGAGGGTCTATCGAGGCGCTTTCATAGATAGGCGAACGGCGCAGAGGGTCGATGTGTTCTTCAAGCATCGACAGGGCCATATCAATGTGGATTTCCCGCTCTACATTGCTGCCAAGGCCGAGATAAACATAATGTGTTGGCATAGTTTCAATTCACCAGGTGCTTACCTATTTGACGTCCATTCCGCTTGGCGTCAAATAGGTTGGGAAAGGAGGCCGTCAATGGCAAATGGCTAAAGTCAACCTAGGAAGTAATTCAGTATCAGGGTGGCCAGGAGTGCAACGAGGGAGGCAACAACGGTTCCTCCGGTAAACTTCTTGAGTGCCTCCGACAGCGAGACATTCAAATACTCCTTCACGACCCAGAATGCCGAGTCGGTGACGTGTGCCCAGCCTATGGAGCCGGCGCCAATAGCGACGACCAAGATTTCCGGTTTCAGGTGAGGGTCAGCGGCCAGCATTGGGTTGATCATGCTCGCAGCGCTTACCATGGCCACAGTTGCCGAGCCCACGGCGAAGTGCATCAGCCATGCGATGAACCATGCCAGGATGATCAGGTTGATATCAGTGCCGGCCAGCATGTTCGAAATCGCTTTACCAACGCCGCTCTCGATAAGGACGGCGTTGAAAGCCCCGCCGGCGCCGATCACGAAGATGATGTTTGCAAGCGCTGGGAAACCGCGTTGGGTAATCTCTAGCAGTTGCTGCATGGTGCGGCCTTGGCGCAAGCCAAGAGACCAGTAGGCAAAGGCGACGGAGATCATCAGGGCGGTCAGTGGGTTGCCCACAAACTGCGCGACATGCTGTACCAGAGAGTCAGCCGGTAGGCCAGCAGCAGCGGTTTTGAAGACCATCAGGATCAGTGGCAAGGCGATGGTCATCAGCGTAATGCCGATGCCTGGGAGTGCCCGTTCAGCAGGCAAGTGCTTTCCGTGCGACTCCAAGAAGCTTTGCTGCTTTTCGCTCGCTGCTTTTCCGCAGAACAGACTCACCCAGATGGGCCCGGCAATGATCATGGTCGGAATGCCGACCATAAGGCCGTAAAGAATCACGGTACCTACATCGGCATGTAGCATACCAGTGATGGCCATGGCAGCCGGGTGGGGGGGGAGGATGCAGTGGATGGTCATCAGAGAGATGGCCAGTGGGATCCCAAGAAACATCAAGTTGATCTTGGTTTCGCGGGCCACCACATACACCAAAGGTATGAGAAGTACGAATCCAACCTCGAAGAACACAGGAATGCCAGCGATAGCGCCGACGATAGCCATGACCCAGTGGGCCCGTGTTGATCCCAAGTTGTCGAGAAGAGTCTTGGCCAGCCGCTCGGCCCCGCCTGACTCCTCAAGCATTTTGCCCAAGATGCCGCCGAGCCCGATGATGGCGATCAGGAACCCAAGGGTTCCGCCTATTCCCGACTCCAGTGATTTGACGATTTGAGTTGCCGGCATGCCGGAGCCGAAGCCGACGACAAAGCACGCGATTATCAACGCCAAGAAAGCGTGAAGTCGTACTTTCATGATCAAGAAGATGATCAGTGCAATGGAGGAAAACAGAACTCCTAACAGCCAAGTTGTATCTTGCATTTCTATGCCTCGCACCTTGTTTTCTTTATTTGGGCAGCTATAAATGAGATAGGTAAAGTGCCGAAGCTTTATTGATTAGGCATGGCTTACTTCAACTTGCAATTTCAATTTTTACGAGTAGGAATACCCCCTTGGGTTGACGTCCAAGAGGGTACAAGTCACCTACACCAATTTTTGATCAAACACTTAGGTACTATGGCGAAACGAGCGCGGGACGCGCTCATCTCAACCGATAGACTCAGAGGAGTACGAATCAGGCGACGGCGGGAACACAATCGTCTTGTTCTCGTTCATGAACACACGCCCGTGCACGTAGGCATGAATGGCCCGTGCCAGCACCTGGCTTTCTACGTCTCGACCCAAGGAGACATAGTCTTCTGGGCTTTGCGCATGGGTGATTCGAACAATGTCTTGCTCGATGATGGGGCCTTCATCCAGGTCGGCGGTGACGAAGTGAGAGGTTGCACCGATCAACTTCACGCCTCGCTCGAAGGCTTGCTTGTAGGGGCTGCCGCCTTTGAACGACGGGAGGAACGAGTGATGGATGTTGATGATCCGCCCCGACATCTGCTGGCACATTTCGTCAGACAGAATCTGCATGTAACGGGCGAGTACGATCAGCTCTGCACCCGCCTCGCGGACGATGCGCATCTGTGCTGCTTCAGCTTCAGCCTTGTTCTCCTTGGTCACCTTAATATGGTGGTAGGGAATACCATGCCCTTCGACCACCTTTTGGAAATCCAGGTGGTTGGAGATCACACCGACAATATCGATTGGCAGGGCGCCGATGCCCCAGCGATACAGCAGGTCGTTCAGGCAATGGCCGAAACGGGAAACCATCAGAATGACTTTGCGCTTGGCGCGCTCATCGAAGAATTCGAACTCCATCTTGTATTTATCAACAAGGGGTTGGAACTCTTTTCTCAGATCTTCAAGCGACTGGCCTTCTTCCGAACGGAAGGTAATACGCATGAAGTAGTGGTTGGTGCTCTCATCGTCGAACTGTGCGCTGTCGCGGATGTTGCAGCCGCGAGAAGACAAGAAGCTGGTGATGTCAGCTGTGACGCCACGGATCGAAGGGCAAGTTACTCGCAGTACATAATTATTTTTAGTCTTGGTCATTTGGGATCACCTTAAACAGCAACAGCTTCTTTTTTGGTTACGATTTTGTGCTGACGCTTGAACGCGGTCACAGTGTTGGCCAGCAGGCACGCAATGGTCATCGGGCCAACACCGCCTGGTACTGGTGTAATCGCCGATGCATGCCCTGCTTCGTCATATGCAACATCGCCGACGATGCGCGACCGGCCATCACGTTCAATGCGGTTGATACCTACGTCGATAACGACAGCGCCTGGCTTGATCCAATCGCCTTTCACCATCTCAGGCCGCCCTACCGCTACCACCAAAATGTCGGCAGTTCGGCACAACGCAGGGACATCTCGCGTTTTGGAGTGCGCGACGGTCACGGTGCAGTTCTCGGCCATCAGCAGCTGGGCCATTGGCTTACCAACAATGTTTGATTTGCCGACAACTACAGCATTCATTCCGGCCAAGCTGCCCAAACGGTCTTTCAGCATCATCAAGCAGCCCAGCGGGGTGCAGGGAACCAAGGCGTCTTGGCCTGTGGCCAAACGGCCAGCGTTCAGGATGTGAAAACCATCCACATCTTTGTCTGCATCAATGGCATTGATAACCGCGTTGGTATCAAGGTGTGCAGGAAGAGGTAGTTGCACGAGAATGCCATTAACTTCCGGAGCGGCATTCAGCTCGTCCAAGAGACCCATTAGCTCAGCTTGGGTTGTATCAGCGGGCAGCCTATGAACGAACGACTGCATACCGATGGCCAATGTCTGGCGGTGTTTGGCACTTACATAAACGCCACTTGCTGGATCCTCGCCAACAAGTACAACAGCCAGGCCAGGAATGAGTCCTGTTTGCTCTTTAATCTCGGTTACTTCTTCCGTAAGTTTGTCCACGAGATTGGCTGCAAAGCCTTTCCCGTCGATACGGTCGGCCAAGAATTGATTGTTCATGAAACTAACACCTCAACGTCATTGACTGGCGTGATTGGTTTTCATTGGCGCAAATTTGAGGAGTGGGGGTGTTGTTTGCCACCCCCTTTAGAGCTCTGGTCTTATTTGACCAGTAAAGCTCCGCGCGCCATGAATTCCTTGAATTGCTCTTCAGGAACGAAAGCGCCACCAGTTGTCCAAATGACGTGTGTTGCCTGAGCGAGTTTATTGCTCAGTCCGTGAGCTTCTTGATAAGCACGACCTTGATTGCTGTTCACGATGAACTCTGGGCCGGCAAAGCCTGCAGTAGCTGATGGCTCAAGGCGAATTGCTTGAGTGGTTTGCGCCTTCCAGAGCCAGCGGAACAAGTCGTCGTCGTCGACAGTGAAAACGCCGGACAGCATTGGCTTCATGACATCCGCTACGAACTCCGACATACGGGCAACCGCCATACCGTCTGCTTCAGTTCGGTTAGTCAGGCCAACGTCATACACCGAAATCAGCTCTTTAGAACCGCTCATCATGTGAACCATGGCACATGGAGACTGAACCGGCTCAACAAAGAAAGCGTGAGCGGCATCGCCGAAAATAGCTTTCAGTCCGTATGCCGCGCCACCGGGTGCACCGCCAATACCGCATGGCAGGTAGATGAACAATGGATGGTCTTCATCGATGGTGACCCCCTGCTCTTTGAGCTGCACTGCCAGCTCGCTGGCAGCAGCGCTGTAACCGAAGAACAGCATTTCCGAGCGCTCATCATCCACGAAGTAGATGCTTGGATCGCCCTCTGCATCAATGCGAGCGTGTTCGACTGCAGTGGTATAGTCGGCCTTGTGCTGCACGACCTCCACGCCCAGGCGTGTGAGCCGATCAACTTTCCATTGTTTGGCGTCCGACGACATGTGCACCACTGCTCGGAAGCCCAGAGCGCGAGCGGCAATACCAACGCTCAGCCCCAGATTACCTGTGCTGCCCACGGCAATGGTGTGCTGGGCAAAAAGAGCGCGGGCCTGCTCTCCCACCAGGACGGTAATATCGCCACCAGGAGTCAGGATGCCGCGCTTTTCAGCCATCTTCTTGGCGTGCATAAAGACTTCATAAACGCCACCACGTGCTTTGATCGAACCCGCGACGGGCAAGTCCCCGTCTGCCTTGACGAAGACACGACCGTATTCCGAAGTGCCATACCCGAGAGCACCACGCAGATCTTCGGCTTCGATCAGCTTGGACTGGATCCGGCCCTTCGATGCCTTGAGTTCGGGGAAGCACGTCTCCAGCACTGGCGCCAGCAGCTGCCAGTTTTCTTCGGCCTCTTTAACTTGAGCAGCCCGGATCGGCAGCGATTGGTCAGCAATGCCGTTGGCTTTCAGGTTCGGGTTTAGCCAAAGCGCAGGTCGGCCAGCCAGGACATCGTCACGCGCTGGATCATTGGGAAGTTGAACGCTCATTTTTATTTTCCTACAGCGTGGAGTGAGGCGGATGGTCTAGGCATCCGCCATGTACCCCTTAGGCATAGATTGGGAAGTCGGCAACCAGTTTGGCAACTACTGCGCGGCTCTTCGCGATGACGGCGGCACGGGTAGTTTCGTCAGCAACTTGTGCATCGAAGATATCTGCGATCAGGTTGCCGATGACTTCGAACTCTTTGGCACCAAAACCTCGAGTAGTACCCGCTGACGAACCCAGGCGCAGGCCTTTCCACTCTGATGGCTTGGCGCTGTCGAACGGAATCGGGTTTTTGTTCGAGGTGATGTTGATTTCCGACAACGCGTCCTGCGACTGCTGACCGGTCAGATCCTTGGACGAAACATCTACCAGAACAACATGAGTATCAGTGCCGCCACTGACGATGCGTACACCACGCTTCTGCAGAACTTCTGCAAGCAGGCGAGCGTTCGCTTTGACGTTTGCACCATAGGTCTTGAATTCATCGGTCAGAGCTTCACCGAGGCACACTGCTTTACCGGCGATGGTTGCCAGGTGTGCGCTGCCTTGTACGCCTGGGAAAACAGCCGGTTGAAGCTTCTTGAAGAGGTCTTCGCGGTTGGTCATGACCAAGCCGCCGCGAGCACCACGGAGGGTCTTGGTGGTGGTGCAGGTCACGATGTCTGCGTGTGGAATCGGCGAAGGGTGCACTCCAGCAGCGACAAGTCCGGCAAAGTGGGCCATGTCCACCAGGTAAGTTGCGCCAACCTTATCGGCAATCTCTCGCATACGCGGGAAGTCGATTTCACGTGGGTAAGACGAGCCACCCGAGATGATGAGCTTCGGCTTGTGCTCCAAGGCCAGAGCTTCGACGTTGTCGTAGTCGATTCGGCCAGTTTCGCGATCTACGCCATACGAAACGATGCTGAACCAACGGCCCGACTGGTTCGGCTTTGCGCCGTGGCTCAGGTGCCCACCCGAAGCCAGATCCAGGCTCAATACTGTGTCGCCTGGTTGCAGAAGTGCAAAGAACACAGCTTGGTTGGCCTGGGTGCCGGAGTGTGGTTGCACGTTCACGAAGCCGCAGCCGAAAAGTTCTTTTGCGCGGTCAATGGCAGCTTGCTCGACAACGTCGGCGAAATCAGCGCCGCCGTGGAAACGCTTGCCTGGGTAGCCTTCAACGGTCTTGTTGGTGATGACCGAACCGATGGCCTCCAGAGAGGCGAAGCTCACCGAGTTCTCAGAGGCGATCAGTTCGATCTGGCCTTGCTGACGTTTTTTCTCGTCTTGGAGAGCTTTGAAGATCAGCGGGTCGCGCTCAGCAAGATTGTCGTTGAAGTAGGAGTGGGTCATTACGGCGTTACCTTTGTTGGGGTTTTTTTCAAACCTATACCCTGTCCCAGATCAAAAAAAGCGAATAATATTTCAATAATACGTAAGCAATACTTAATGATTTTCTGAGATGTCGCTTTTTAGGGGAAACTTGATGGATATCAGTAAGTTGCGTGCCTTGAGAGAGCTTGCGGTACGTAAGACCATGGCAGCCGTTGCTGAAGCGATGCACGTATCGCCATCCGCTGTCTCCCAGCAGATTTCGCTGTTGGAGCAGGAGGTGGGGATCGATCTGGTAGAACGGCGCGGGAGAGGCGTAGATCTGACCATCGCTGGCAGAAAGCTCGTTGAGCGAGCCAATAGGATCTTTGAAGAGCTCGAATCCGCTAGGGCCGATATGGCCGAGTTGAAAAAGGTCGTGGCTGGAGACCTGAGGATTGCTGCATTTCCCTCAGTTGCAGCAGCGTTGATGCCCAAGACAATTCAAACACTCCATGCCACTCATCCTCGCCTGGAGGTGCTGTTTGAGGAAATGGAGCCTGAGGAAGGGATGAATGCTCTGCGCAGTTGGCAGACAGATATTGCGCTGATCGATGACTTGAACGTACCACCCGGCCTGCTTGACCCCAGTATCGAAATCACACCACTCATCGAAGACGTGTTCAACGTGATGATGTCGCCTGATCATCGCTTAGCAGTGATGGAGACTGTCACGTGGCAGGATCTTGAGCATGAAAACTGGGTGATGGATACAGCCTCCTCCACTTACACCAGGATGTTGACCGATGCTTGCCAGAAATCAGGGTACACGCCCAACATCATCGCGCGTTGCAAGGGATTCGAGGTTACCAGAGCGTTAGTTAGCGAGGGGTGCGCGATTGCCATACTCCCTGGACTTAGGGCTCGTAAAGATTTACAGGGCACACGAATTTGTCGACTGGAACCAGAGATTCGGCGCCGCATATCCATTGCATTTCGCAAGGGTGAGAAGAGGAGCCCGGCGCTTCAGGTGTTCGTACAATGCCTAGAGCAACACGCGGCTGAGATTCGGTGACCCCCCTAAAAATCAACATCATAGTGGCGTGTAGCCGCATTCGTAAGCTTAGCTTACGTAATATTGTAAAATTATTCGCTTTTTCTCTTTTTCTATAGGCGCTAGGTTGATCTCAACCGGGAGGAGACTCTCGGTTGGGCACACTCAATTGCTGATCCTGACATTCAGTAATTCGGTAGGTCTGACGGTGCTTCATATACCAAATTGGTAGAGGGATAGTCTTTCCCGCTTGACCGGCGAGAAGGAAAACGGATTTCACGGCGCGTACCGGAGCAATCCGGAAACGGCGCAGGGTGCAGATTGGAAACAATCGTATACAATATAAAATAATGGGCCTTCCCCTTTGTTTAGCTGCCAAAAATAACTACAGGAAGCTTAAACGATGAATCATACCCAGCAACCCGAGGTGCGCTCCGCCGATGCCCCAGCGCTCGGCGGCGGTAGCAACCACGGTCTGAAACGCAACACCCTCGGCGTTACGTCCATCGCAAGCTACATCATCGCGGCGGCCTCGCCGATGACCAGCGTGGTCGCCGTCGTGCCGATCATGCTCAGCATCGGCAGCGGCGTCGGTTCGCCGGCGGCCTTCATTCTTGCTGCGTCGATCCTGATGCTGTTCGCCGTGGGCTACGTGGCCATGGCCCGGCATGTCAGCAATGCCGGTGCGCTCTATGCCTACGTGACCCTGGGCATGGGCCAGTTGACCGGCCTGGGCACGGCGGCCCTGACCATCTTTTCCTATACGGCGATCCAGGTCGGCCTCTATGGCGGCTTTGGCTTCTATGCGGCCGAGCTGATCCTCCAGGCCACCGGCGTGGCCGTGCCCTGGTGGCTGTGCGCAGCGGTGGCGGCGGCCGCCTGCCTGTACCTCGGCGTCAGTGGCGTGCATTCCGGCGCGCGGGTGCTGGGCTTCCTGATGAGCTTCGAATGCCTGCTGCTGTTCGTCCTGGCCGGCGGCATGCTGCTGAACAGCCCAGCCGAAACCTCGTTCAGCCTGGCGCCCTTCGCACCGTCGGCGTTGCTCAGCCCCGGCCTGGGCGTGGCCCTGATGTTCGCCTGCGTCACCTTCAGCGGCATCGAGGGCAGCGCGATCTACAGCGAGGAAGCCCGCGACCCGAAACGCACCATTCCCCGCGCCACCTACTTTTCGGTGTTCTTCATGGCCGCCATCTACAGCGGCGTCACCTGGCTGATCATCTGCACCCTGGGCACCGATCACGCCGTGGAGATCGCCACCAAGGAGTCGGGCAACCTGGTGTTCCGGGTCAGCGACATGGTCCTGGGCGGCTGGGCCACCAGCTTCTTCAATATCTTCATCGTCACGGCGATCTTCGCGGCCATGGTGACCATCCACAACAACATCGCCCGCTACCTGTACTCCCTGGGCCGCCAGCATCTGGTCTGGTCGCCGCTCGGCTACACCGGACGCAAGGCGCAGACCCCCTACGTCGCCTCGATCGTGCAGACCGTCAGTGCCGTGATCTGCGTCGGCTTCTTCGCGGTGATGGGCCTGGACCCGTACAACGTGCTGTACGCCAGCGTGACCGGCATGGGCGCGATCGGCCTCGTCCTGGCGCAGACCATCGCTAGCATCGCCATCTTCGTGTTCTTCCGCCGCACCCGCTGCGACCAGCGCTTCTGGAATGCCTTCCTGGCCCCGCTGATCGCCGTCGCCGGCCTGTGCGTCGTCCTTTACTACGCGCTCAGCAGCGTGGAGCTGCTCCTGGGCCTCAGCGGCACCTGGGCTAACCTGCTGGCGGCGCTTGTGTTCATCGTGTTCGCCGCCGGCTGGGCCTACGGCTTCTACGTCAAGCGATGCCATCCAGCCAAGTACGAACGGATCAAGTCGGTGCTCTGCGAGTAACCCGGTCCAGCCATGCCCGTGCGGCAGTCACCTATCCAGCAATGAGGAAACAGCATGACCAACACTCTTCGCCCCAACTTCGCCGAGCGGGCCAAGGCCCAGCGCTTCCAGACCAGGGCCTTTATCGATGGACGCTTCGTCGATGCCCTGGACGGAAAGACCTTCACTACCGTCAACCCGGCCAACGGTGAAGTCCTCACCCGCATCGCCGAGTGCGACGCGGCGGATGTCGAGGTGGCGGTAGCGGCCGCCAAGGCGGCGTTCGAGGACCGGCGCTGGGCCGGCCTGGCGCCGAAGGAGCGCAAGCGTGCGCTGTTGCGCCTGGCCGACCTGGTCGAGCAGCACGCCCAAGAGCTGGCCCTGATCGAAAGCCTGGACAACGGCAAGCCGGTAGACGACGCCCTGGCCGCTGACCTGCCGGACGCCATCGAGACCCTGCGCTGGCACGCCGAGGCCATCGACAAGCTCTACGACCAGAGCTCGCCGACGCCCGGCGACCTGGTTTCGCTGGTGGTGCGTGAGCCGGTCGGCGGGGTCGGCGCGGTGATCCCGTGGAACTTCCCGCTGGCCATCCTGGCGATGAAAACCGCCCCGGCCCTGGCCGGCGGCAACTCGCTGATCGTCAAGCCCGCCGAGCAGACCACCCTCAGCGCCCTGCGCTTCGCCGAACTGGTGGCCGAGGCCGGGATCCCGGCCGGCGTATTCAACATCGTCACCGGTTTCGGCGAGACCGTCGGCCAGGCCCTCGGTCGCCACCCGGACGTGGATTGCCTGAGCTTCACCGGCTCCACCGAAGTCGGCCGCTACTTCCTCAAGTACGCCGCCGAGTCCAACCTGAAGAAGGTCATCCTCGAACTGGGCGGCAAGAGCCCGGCCATCGTCATGGACGATGTCGATGACCTGCAGCCGATCGTCGAGCAACTGGCCATCGGCATTCTCTTCAGCCAGGGCGAAAACTGCAGCGCCGGTTCGCGCCTGCTGGTCCATGAGAAGGTCAAGGGCCGGCTGCTGGAAGCGCTGGTCGAGCACTTCAAGACCTGGACCGTCGGCGATCCGCTGGTCGAAGGCACGCGCATCGGTGCGCTGATCGACGAGAAGCACATGAACAACATCCTCGGCTACATCAAGGCGGGCGTGGAGGAGGGTGGGCGGATCATCCTCGGCGGTCAGCGCATTCGCCAGGAGACCGGCGGCTACTACATCGAGCCGACCATCTTCGACGACGTCAGCAACCAGATGACCATCGCCCGCGAAGAGCTCTTCGGCCCGGTGCTTTCGGTGATCACCTTCTCCAGCGTCGAGGAGGCCATCGCCATTGCCAACGACACCCCCTATGGCCTGGCCGCATCGCTCTACACCAACAACCTGCACACCGCGCACAAGGTGTCCCGCGCCATCCGTGCCGGCACCGTGTCGGTCAACTGCTTCTCCGAAGGCGACCAGTCGGTGCCGTTCGGTGGCTTCAAGCAGTCCGGCTTCGGCGGTCGCGAAAAGTCGTTCCTGGCCCATGACCAGTATTCCGAAGTGAAGACGATCTGGATCCAACTGAAATAATAAGGCGCGGCAAATGAGCAAGAACGAGTTCGATTACATCGTGGTCGGTGCCGGGTCGGCGGGGTGCGTGGTGGCCAACCGCCTCAGCGCCGAACGCACCACCCGGGTCCTGCTGCTGGAGGCCGGGCCGCGCCACGATAGCGTGATCCTGAAGATGCCCGCCGCCCTGGGCCTGCCCCTGGAAAGCAAGCGTTTCAACTGGGGCTTCAAGAGCGAGCCCGAGCCGGGCCTGAACGGCAACCGCAGCGACCAGCACCGTGGCCGGGTGCTTGGCGGTTCGTCGTCGCTCAACGGCATGGTCTTCGTCCGCGGCAACCCGCTGGACTTCGACGGCTGGGCGGCGGCCGCGCTGCCCGACTGGTCGTACAGCCACTGCCTGCCGTACTTCAAGAAGATGGAGACCTTCGACGGTGGCACGGACAACTTCCGTGGTGGTTCCGGGCCGCTACACGTGCACCGCTGCAAGGCCGACAACCCGCTGTACCAGGCCTTCCTCGGCGCCGGCCAGGACTACGGCCTGCGCCTGAACCCGGACCAGAACGGCGAGCGCCAGGAAGGAGTCAACGTGGCCCAGGCCTCGACCTACAAGGGCGAGCGCTGGAGCACCGCGCGTGGCTACCTGGACTCGGCCGCCGGGCGCGACAACCTGGTGGTGAAAAGCCGCGCCTTCGTCACCGGCCTGGTGTTCTCCGGCAAGGCCGCGGTCGGGGTGAAGTACGAGATCGATGGCGTCGAGCAGATCAGCCATGCCGCCAAGGAAGTGATCCTCAGTGCCGGTGCCTTCGGTTCGCCGCAGTTGCTGCTGCTCGCCGGCATCGGTGATCAGGACGAGCTCAAGGCCCTCGGCATCGAGCTGCGCCACCACTTGCCCGGGGTCGGCAAGAACCTGCAGGACCACGTGGCCGTGGCGATCCAGTATTCGACGCCCAAGCAGGGTGTGTCGCCGACCCGCGCGCTGTCGCCGCTCGGGCGGCTGTTCGTCGGGGCGCGCTGGATGGCCGCGCGCAGTGGCCTGGGGGCGTCCAACTACTTCGAGGTGGGGGCGTTCTTCCGTGGCAACGACCAGGTCGAGTACGCCAACCTGGAGCACGAATTTCTCCCCATGGTGGGCGAGTTCTACCGCGGCAAGGCGCGCATCACCCCGGGCTTCCAGTACTTCACCAGCGTCATGCGCCCGGCCAGTCGTGGCAGCGTCACCCTGGCCTCGAAGGATCCCAAGGCCGATCCGCTGATCCGCCTGAACTTCCTCACCGCGCCGGGCGACCTGGAGCAACTGCGCGAAGGCCTGCGCAAGACCCGGGAAATGATCGCCCAGCGCTCCTGGGACGAACTGCGCGGCGAGGAGCTCAGCCCCGGCAAGCACCTGCAGAGCGATGCCGAGCTGGAAGCCTGGATCCGCGACAACGCCGGCACCACTTTCCACGCCTGTTCCACCTGCCGCATGGGGGTGGACGAGATGGCGGTGGTCGACCATGACGGCCGCGTCCATGGCATCGACCGGCTGCGCATCGTCGCCGCCTCGGTGTTCCCGGCGCTGACCACCGGCAACACCAACGCCCCGACCATCATGCTGGCGGAAAAACTGTCCGACCACATCCTCGGCCAGGTCGCTGCGCCGATGGAAGTGTCGGCCTGGCGCGAAGCGCTGGCGCCGGCCCTGGACAAACCCGGACTGCCTGCCGGCATGCCCCACTGACCCTGCCCCGGTCCGGCGGCGACCCGTTCGCCGCCGGACATCCTGATGGAGAAACGACTTTTGGCGCGTCTTGCTTTGAGCGAGGTGGACAGCCTCGCCCGCGCGGTGCTCGAACTGCACGGTTTCAGTCGCGAACAGGCGCTTGCCGTGGCGCGGACCATGGTCTGCGGACAACGGGATGAGTGCGCTTCCCACGGCGTCTACCGCCTGCTGGTGTGCATCGCCACGCTGAAGGCCGGCAAGGTCGACCCGCGCGCCGAGCCGCAGGTGCATGACCATGCGCCGGGCAGTGTGCGGGTGGATGCCGCCGGTGGCTTTTCCCAGCTGGCTTTCGACCGCGGTGTACCGCTGCTGCGGCGCAAGGCGGTGGACAACGGCGTGGCGGCCCTGGTGATCAACCGCTGCGTGCACTTCTCGGCGCTGTGGGTCGAGATCGAGACCCTGACCGACCTCGGCCTGGTGACCCTGGCCTGCAACCCGAGCCATGCCTGGGTCGCTCCGGCGGGCGGGCGCGGGCCGGTGTTCGGGACCAATCCGATCGCCTTCGGCTGGCCGCGCCCGGGCAAGGATCCGTTTGTCTTCGACATGGCCACCAGCGCCATTGCCCGTGGCGATATCGAGTTGCACCGGCGTGCCGGCAAACCGGTGCCGCTGGGCTGGGGCGTATCTGCCGACGGCGAGCCGACCACGTCGGCCGAGGCCGTGCTGCAGGGCGCCATGCTCACCTTCGGCGGGCACAAGGGCTCGGCCCTGGCGGCGATGATCGAACTGCTGGCGGGGCCGCTGATCGGCGACCTGACCAGCGCCCAGTCGCTGGCCCACGACGCTGGTGCGGGAGCCTCGCCGTTCCATGGCGAGCTGATCCTGGCCTTCGACCCCAGGCGCTTTCTTGGCGAGCGCTACGAGCATTACCTGCACAGCGCGGAAACCCTGTTCGACAGCATCGAGCAGCAGGGTGCCCGCCTGCCTTCCGCCCGGCGCTACGAGGCGCGTCGGCGCAGCCTGGCGCAGGGCGTCGAGATCAACGATGAACTGCTGGACGAACTGAACGCGCTACTGCATCGGTAGCGCCTGGAGAACATGTGATGACGGCTATATGGGGACGATAGAGAATTCGGAAAAAATCTTACGCTAAGCTTCGAGAGTTCTTTTAACCAATTCTTTGTTTTTTCAATGGATGAAAGAATTTGGCTAAAGCTATTTGAGAAACAAATCGGGATCTTATAAC
>JACAFZ010008888.1:0-12740 GCA_015252675.1 Dictyostelium gargantuum | reverse complement strand
AAACAACCCCATTTTTTTAAAAAAAACAATTTTTAAAAAAAAAAAAAAAAAAAAAAAAAAAAAAAAAAATAAAAAAAAAAAAAAAAAAAAAAAAAAAACCATTAATTATTGTTATTCTTATTGTTATTGTTATTATTGTTATGTAATATTCACATGGGTATTAATGAACTATGATTGGTTCAGATTTAATAAAATACAAAGTATTAATAATTATTGACATTTTTTTTATTTTTTTTTTTTTTTATTTTTCTTTGTTCCTTCGTTTTTTTATTGTTGTAATATTATTACATATAGCCACAACTTTCTTTAATTAGAAGTTTATGTACATTAAATGATAATCCAACAATATGAATTGTTTAATGCCAGGCATAATGTTTATCATTTTCGCTATGTGCTTATAGGGATTGTAGTCTGATATAGCTATAACAATTTCTGCTATGTGGCAGCAGTAATAGTACATATTATTATCAATTATCAATTATCAACAAACAATAAAAATCGATAAATAAATAGTTTACCAAAAGTTAAAATGTTTACATTTTTGTAATATAAATCCATCCAAATAAAAACAACAGAATTATTATTTAAATGAATTTACAAAATTAAAAAAACTCTAAACAATATAAATTATTTTCAAAAAAATAATAAATAATTTGTTGGGTATTCATCCAATCAAATCTTTTTTTTTTCATGGTTATATTATTTAACAATATCAATGATATATAATAAAGTTGATTTTCTTAACAAAACAATAAAATTACATCCTCTTTCATTTTCTTATTTTATAATTAAATAATAAAACAAAGGGGTGTAAATTAAATTTTTTTTTTTTTCATTTTTTTTAACTTTTTTTTTAATAATTTTATTTAACACTGTTCCCATAAAAACACTTTACTGCATACCAAAGATGAATGATTATAATAAAAAGAAGAAAATAATAATAACTGGTTTTGGAAAGTTTTGTGGCGTACCCACAAATCCATCAAGCATTATTGTAAATGAGATTGAAGAGTATATTAATAATTTACCAAATAAAAATGTAAGATCGTGATTAACCAACAACTATTTATATATACAAATATTGTTACTACTACTATTATTATAATAGTTTATTAAATAGCATTATTTTTTAAAAAAGGAATTAAAATTTAATATTATAAATAGTGAAGTCGTTGAAGTATCAGGTATTGCTTGTAAAAAATATTTAAATGATATTGAAAATTTATATTTAAAAAATCAAAATGGTGATGATGATGAAAAACCATTTTTATTACATATAGGAGTATCTTCAAAAGAAACAGAGAATAGATTAGAACAGTTTGGTTGGAATAATGCTGATTTTAGATGTGATGACGAAAGTGGTTGGAGACCAGAGAATATTAAAATCGATGGTATTTAATTTTTATTTTAATCATAATATATATTAGGTTAACCTCTTTCTAATTAATTAATTAATTAATAATATTTATCAATAGATAATGAAATTGAAAACTATGAAACTATTTTACCAATTTTAAAATTAATTGATCAATTAACATCATTAAATTATAAAGTTAGAGAATCTGATGATCCTGGTAGATTTGTTTGTAATTATTTATAGTAAGTTATAAAATATTTTTTAACTATTTAAATTCTACCATGGTTTTGTTACCTCCCTCACTAACACATACATACATACAAACAGTTTTTTATCATTAAAATTATCAAAATCATATAATACTGATAGTTTGTTTGTTCATATCCCAAATTTTGAACAATTAGACAAAGAATCACAATTAAAATTTTTTGTTGATTTATTAAATTTGATAGCAACTACAACAATGTAACAAAATAAAAAATTATTTGTGATATTGATAATTATAAAAAAGGATTGGAATATAAGAAAACATTAATTCAAAATGTAATTGATTTTAAATTTGTTTCATTGGAAGTAATTCAATATTATTAAAACAATTATTATCTTTAAAATATAATGATAGTTCATATTTAAAATAAAAATAATAATAAACATAAACCAACACACTACAATTATAAAACTAAATAAAAAAAAAATAAATAAAATACTATCGCCAACTAAAAGTATTTAATTCTTTTTTTTATTTCTTTTAATACAGTTTATTATACATATTCATATTTATCAAGATCCATCCATTTGTATTGAGGGATTGTTGTTGTAATAGAATATTTGAATGATGGTGATTTATATATATTTTTTACGGTAGTTGGAATTGAATCATCGAATGGTTTAAGAATATCACCAATAGACAGTACTTGTACAAGATAATCACAAAGAAATAATTGTGTTATATGATTTGGTATTGTACCTGGGAATAATTGTAATTTAATATCAGATATATAGGTATTGAATTGATTCAGGTATTGATTGAATTGATCTATTCAATAAGAGAAATCCAATTGCATGATGGGAATGATGTTTTTTATAAATTTGAATAACTATCTGCCTCAAAGTATTCACCCACTGATAAAGCAACACCATCCCTACATAGTTGGATAACATTAGTATGAGTTTAAATAAAGTTCTATAATATAATATTATTATCTTTCTATTGCTTTTTAATTCATTGGTGGTTGACTACTAATTTCTAATTGTTGTTATTGTTGTTCATTTGAGTTTTTATTCTGAATAAAGATTTAATTTATTATCTGATTTAACAAATTGTGATGAACAAAAATAAAAAATTAAAAAAAAAAGGTGTATTATTTTACAATTTTTTGACCTGCCAAACCACCACTAATTCTTGTGATCAGTCATAATTATCATTGTCATATGAATTTAATTTGTTTAACCGAGGATGTACCATTATAAATTTCCAACAAATTAAAGATATCATTGATTCGGTTCATAAACAAGGTGGTTTGGTAATTTTGAATCATTATCCATGGAGTACTTGAGCCGGTTTAGATCAACCTTCAATGCAACAATATTACAATTGGAGAATCGATTTCCCACAGGTGGTAAACTTTTATACCATCGATTATCAGGGTATTATATATTGTAAAAATTGTGATCTGCGTTATGTTGGTTTCCACTCAAAACCAAGGTGAAAATCCAACTTGGGTATATCATTCATTCCTTGAATTGAAAAAGGAATGTATAGTTTTGTCGATGGTAGTTGTACACCACAAATAGTTAATATTCATTCAAAAGAGATCGCTTCCCTAGTAACATGGATTTTAATTTTATTCAATTTCCTAGGATTTAAAATTTAAAAATAAATTAAATTATGATATCTCTACAAATATATTATTATTAATCTATTTCAAGGTTAAAATAATAAAGAATTTAAATTCGATCGAGGAGGTGATCACTTTTATTTTGGATTTGATATTTTTTATAATTTGTTATTGTTTTTTAAAATGTTAAATGTTTTTTGTTACAAACAAAATGAAACTGTAATTTAAATTCTGTTATTCAAACATTTTATTGTGCTTACTTTAAACAATTTGTTCTTGTTGTTGTTTTTGTTGTTGTTGTTGTTGTTTATACCTAGTATTACTGAATTTTAAAAAAAATATTTTTTTTCATCCAAAAAAAGATAAAATTAGATATTTTTTTAAAATAATAATAATAATAAGTATTACTAATTTTTTATTAAACAATTAATTAAATTCCAAATATACTTTTAGTTCCTTTAGAAGGATTATCATTTAAAATTTCATCATAACCAATTTTTAAATATTTTAGAGTTGATGGATATTCTAATAATTTTGGTGGTTGACCTTTTCTAAATAAACTATTAACAGATAATCTTGTTAGATTAGCAGGGAATAAATTGACATATGACTTTGGGTATACTGGGAATCTAATATATAGGTCAATAACACTTTGAGGAATTACAAATGGTTTAATTTGATTATACTCCCCACCACCAATTCCAAAATAAATTTCTAGTTTAGTAACAGATTCTGGAATACTACCTTCTATTAATTTAATACCACCTCTATCACATCCATTTATAAGTAATTCATTTACACCAGATGGTATAAATCCTTTTTCAAAATGACAATAATCATTTGCGTATATTGCTAATGTTTTAACTGATGATGGTATTGTTGGAAAATTTGACTCTAGTGACCCATTATAATAAGTTTCTAAACATGTTAATGAAGATGGAAGAAATGGTGTTTGAACATCAATTGGTGGTGGTGGAATTAATTTATTTCCTAAACCATTTAAATTTAAATTTGTTATTGAATTATGAAATTTAATATCATAAAATTCATTTTCATCTAATGATTTAAAAGAAATTGATGTGATATTATTTGGTATATTATTGGTTGAATATGGTTTCTTTAAAATTATATTTGATATACTCGAAATTGATGCGGGTAATTCTGATAATTGTATTTCATTTCCATTTCGATTATTAAACAATAAAACTTTAACACCTTGTGGTATAACATTACCATTTGTAATTGGTAATTTATAATATGATAAATCTACTTTATTCAATACACCATACTCTGGTAAATCACCTTTTAATAATGCATCATCTTCATCACCATCACCATCTTCATCATAATTTGATTTTAATATTAATTCACCTATAAATTCCCTTTCTTTGTATTCTCTTAATTCAGTTAACCCAGTTAATCTAACAATTTCATTCTTTTTATATAATTCTATAAATTTGAATATTTCTCCATTGATGACAATGTTTCTCCATAGTTTAAAGAATATATCATTATTGTCATTCATTTTTTATATGTATGTTGTTTTTGTAAAAAAAGAAAAAATTAAAGAAAAAAAAATTAAATAAAAAAAAGAAATATCTAGATTATTATTTTTCATATAAAATTCAATAATTGTTTAATATTTATTTTTTATATAATTTAAATTCTTTTTTTAAAATTTTTTTACATAATTTCCAATAAGGATTTCTATTTAAAATGTATATGTTTTATTTTATTTTTATTCATATTCAAAGATTATATTATTGTTGTGTTTGATTTAAATTTAAAGTTGATACTGGTTTTTGTCTTTTTGGTGGTAATTGTGGTGGTTGAGAAGTTAAATTTAAAGAGGAAGAAGAGGTAGATTGTGGTTGTTGTTTTTGAGGTGATGATAATTTAAAAACAGATGGTGGTGGAGTTGAAGGACGAGGAGGTGGTGTAACAGGATTTAATCTTTGTTCACTAATATTCTTTGATAATGATGGTAATGGTTTTTTAAATGCACTACCACCATTGCTACTTCCTAAAATTGGTGATGGTGGTGTAATGATTTGAACCACTGTTGAGCCTGCTCTTGATAAAGAAATTGGATCATTAGGTACACCAGAGCTGATTGGTGGTGTTGGTGTATGTAAAAATGTTTGACTTGGTTTTGGAATAACTGTATTTTTCTTTTTAAAAGTAAACGTAAATGATTCAAATTGTTGTTTTGAGAATTGCTTTGATAATAATGGACTTTTATTAATACTACAGCCAGCACCATTACTTGCGTTTAATTTTGAACCACTGCCACCAGATGATGTCATTGGTGTGGTTGCAGTATTATTATTAATATTGGTGGATGAATAGTTTTTATCTAAAATTCTTTTCATTGATGGATTAATTTCAGTATTTGAATTTGATGGCACAGCATAAAGATAGGTATTGATTAAATAAAGTGAAGTATAAACGTTGTTTATGATATCTTGATCGGTATGTAAACCAAATGTACCATAGTTATTGGATTCAATACCATTCTTGTTATACTTTTTGAGGAAATCAAAAGCACCCAATTGTAAACCTGGTGGTATATTTTGAAGAATAAATGGAATTGATTTTTGTGCTTCTTTTCTTGTGGCGGAACAAGTTGATCTTTGTGAAAGATCAATCATCAATTGAGTATATTCAACTAGTACATGTGATTGTATATTTGATACAGATGGATGAAGAGTAGCATAGTTTGACAACATTTCGTTAATGAAAAACAATAAGAAATATGCATCTTCTTCTTTGTTACCACCAACTTCGACCAATGATTTTGACATATCATTGACAGTTGAGATCAAACAACTAATTAAATCACTGGTATCTGGAAACTCTTCAATAAATCTACAACATAATGTACTTGCTAATAAACGTGTAGAATCTTTTGGCAATGGTTGAGCACCTGGTGTCTTTGCAACACTATAATGATAGTATGGGTAAAGACATGGTAATATTTTGGAAATTGAACTTGATACCGGTGCCTCGAAAAGGTATTCTAAAAAGTCTTTGGTATTTGGGTCCTCTGGTGACATTGTTACCATACATGCAGCAGCCAACATCACAGCACAACAAATAGATGGTGAAGAATCACCTTTTTTCTTTTCAAGGAATAAAGTAGTTTCTTTGGCAAACCATAATGTAAGAATAGAGGTATGTGGATGTCCGATACCACGATTCACAACCTGTTCCAATTTCAAACCACTACATAAAATATCAATCATCTCTTCGGTCATACGTGATTGAAGTGCGCTATTTCCTGTTGATTCTAATGATTGCATAGTTTTATATAAAAGAATCATAACACCATTAAATTGTGTTAAATAGGATGTATGAAGTAAAATTGAAGCTAAACGTACAACGATTGCATAGCTAGTTTCAGTTAATTGACTACTGTTACTGTTACCAGCGGATGATGATGATTGTTGAACGATTTGAGTAAATAAAGATAAGATTTTATAAGCAATATCCATTTCACCAGTTAAAGTTGCAGACCATAAACCACAAGATAAACCCAATAAACCATCCATACCATCTTTTTTTGAAGCCAATGATGATTTAATGCCACCATACCAATCTAATGCAGCTAAACAAATTGAAACTTTGGTTGGTCTAACACTAAATTGTAATGCTAAACTTTCCCAAATCTCTAAAATTGAATTACCTAAACCAACTTTTAATACATTTATCAACATTGTCTTTTGTTTCTCTTTCCAACCGTTCCAGTCTGAATCTATCAATAATTTACAATCTGATTTAATTTCTTTGGATATTGAAGTTTGTTGAATAATTAAAGAAAGTAATATATTGTTTAATGTTTTTTTACTATCAACACTTGTAGTTAAATTACCTGGCCCATAAACAAATAATATATTTGATAGTAACATTGGTATTAAATTTGGGATTGTAATAATATCTTGAAATTGAAATTCAAATGATAAATCATCAAAAAATGCTAAAATTGCTTCTTCAGTTTCAATATTTGATAATCTATCAAAATGAATAATTTCTTCATAGCTAAATGTTGTTGGTGCAGTTGTTGGATCATTTGAGGTTGTTGTTGTTGGTTGATCAATTGGTGGTGGTGGTGGTGGATTTAATAATAAAATTGATTTTCTCTTTTCTTCTAAATTATGATGATTGGTTGGCACTGATTTAATACCACCACGTTTAATAGATTCAATACTAAAATCAACTGGTGACAATGGTAATGGTTCATAAACTCTAAGATACTTTATCATATATTGAACAACTATTGACCAATGAGTTGAAGATCTTCTAGAAATAAAACTCATAATCATACGAGCTGAATCCCTTGATTCCACCAATGTATATTGATAGGATCTATTTGAGTGATTATTTTCTTGAAAATGATATTTTTCCATTAAAAAATCTACAACATATTGAGTGATAGTTGAAATTGCTTCATTTTCACCATTGGATTGATGATCACCTGAACTAATTAATTCACCCCATAATACTTCGATTGAACTTAAATTGGAAAGTGAGCAAACTTTTGATTGAATGGTTAAACTAAATAATGCTTCCAATAAAAGGAATGGACTCTTTGAAGAAAGACCTTCACCCACTGAAAGTACCCACCAAAAGTTTCTTGTCCATGGTGCCAATAGAGTTAACATTGTTTGTTTATGGTTGAATGGTAAAAGTTTGTAAAAGTATTCACATTCTTCAAATAAACCAGTGGTTGCCCATTTGTATTTTGTAGACATACTATTACTATATAAAAGAGATGATCTTAAATAAATATGTAATGGTAAATTATTACTGAAAACAGTTTGAAAATGTGCATGTAACGATGTTAATTCTTCAGAGTTTGGTTCACGCATTGCTAAATCATTTGAAAGTTGAATCGATAGTAATCTTGCTTTTTCATCATTTGAAACCATATGAAATAGACAAAGTAATGCCAATCTTTCGGGTGGACAATTATGATTCCACAATAAATAAATTTCAGAAGAAAAATTTGAAACCAATGAACGTAAATATAATAATGAACCTATTGGATGTTCACCATTATCAAATGACTTTTCTATAAATTCATTTAAGTATTTTGGTGATCTTCTTAATAGAATGGATAAATTATCTGCAACTACACCATAAATATGTGGTCCCATATTAAATGATCTTTGAAGGTATGGTATAATCTCTTTTTTAAAATCTGTTAAACATGCTTCCGAAATTAATGTATTTAAACATTGATGTACATTAATCTCTAATTCATTCATTATTTGATCTCTAATCAACATTGAATTATCAGTTGTTAAAACTTGAAGACAATGAAATATTAATTTTGTATAACTTGCTTTATTTAATGAAATTTCACTCTTTGGTAATTTTGATTGACCTATTTATAGTAATTATTTTTATAAATTAGTAAATGAGTACTCATTAATGTGTAGGTAGGTGAGGATATAACTATTACTACTAATACTACTACTACTACTACTACTACTACTACTACTACTACTACTACTACTACTACTACTACTACTTACTATCTAATATTAAGAAATTTTTAAATAATTTTGCAGTTTGTTTTTTAATTGATAAAGACATATCTTTAAAAATTTGATTATTTGTAATCCAAAAATAAGTCATTTCTCTTAGTGCGGTACGAATGGAAGAGATGTTATCATAATCATCTAGTGATAATTTTTCAACCAATTGAGATGCAAAACTGATTACATGATCTTGAGTGTAAAATACTTCTTTTTTCTTTCTTTTTAAATCTCTACCACGTTCTTGTTCAATGAATCTAAATACGGTATCATAACATGATGGATGAAGATATAATGAGAGATCTGCGATCAATTGACAAAGTTCTTCATTGGTACGACCTTCTCTTTCTTGGAAATAGCAAGTTAAAACCTCGGTGAGTAATTGATCTTCAACCGAAGTGATTTCAGGTTGTTCAACATTTAAACGTAATGAAAACAATAGGAATGCTAAATTATTTTTCCAACCTATTGGTAGTGATTTTGGATGCCAACGTTTTCTAAGTTTTGACCAAGTCCAACTGATACAATTGGAAAGATCACCACGGTGTGTAATCAAGAAACTAATTAAATCTTGATTCAATGTTGGTATAAGATTATTGATACTGGTTAGTTGGTGTTGTGGCAATGTAAAATTGGCTGATGACATTGGTAAATAATCAGCTAAATAAGATGGTGATTTCAATGATGCATCAATATCTCTAAACACCTCATGGCCTGTCAATTGAATGAATTGGAAAACCTCTGACCACAATGGAGAAATGCAAGATGATAAAAGATAAAGTGAAACACCTTCACATGTGTCCCTAAGATTCTTCCAAGTGGTTTGATCGATACCAGTGTTTGCAGACATCTTTCTTTCACCGTTTGCTTGATAGTGGAAGCCAATAAACTCTTGGGTGATCATACACATATTTTTAACAACTTTACAAAGACCACTTAGATCACCGATATAATTTGTGATATAGGTTAACATTTGCAATAGAATGGATGGAAAGGTGGTATGTGGTTGATTTGAAAGGTACTTTGTAATACCAATGGTTGACATTGTTGCAATATCCAATTCAGAATGCCATGTCCATTTTGTGACTTTGTCAGCAATCTCCTTTAGATTTTCATGAGAACAATGAGATGGAAATAATAGTATCAAATATTTGATTGGAGTTGGCTCACCTTCATAACTCGAAAACAATACATCCAACACTGACCATAATGTTCTATCGTAGTAACGAATTTGTTCATTGAATTCAATGTTCAAACGATAAATCATTTTAAATACGATTGCTTTTGACTCTAATGAGTATTCTTTAGTAGATGAACCAGGTTGTAAACTTAACATTGACAACAAATATTTGGATACGACAATCGATAAACTAAATCTACCCATTGCAATCAATACATCCAATATCAATGACGATTCAATTGGTGATGGTGTGGATTTCTTTGGCAAAATAACGGGTAAAATTAGATCAACTTGAGATTGATAAAAGGTTGCTTTTGTTTCACTACCAAACAATTGCTTAACGATTGTAAAATATTGAATCAATGATTCCAAATAACTCTTTCTATGTTGTTTATTTGATGTTTCTTTGTATGTTGTTGCCCAAAGTTGTAATAAATCACCACCTTTTTGACTAAAAAAATCAGGACTTGCCCCAATCATTCCAAATAATGTTCTAACGCAAATTGGTTTAAGTTTACTTGATTTCTTTGTCCATTTTATCATTATATCATAAATTTTTTGAGTAATTGTCCAAAATGGTTCTGGTACTAATTGATAATTAATCATTTGTTGTGATGGTGACGCTGATACCGATGATGAACCTGTTATTGTTGGACCACTTATAATTTGATTATTAAACATTCTTGGATATGAATGAATTATTGTATAACAAATTGATTGAATGAATACAGCTCTTGATACTTTTTCCAATTCTAATAATAACTTCGCAAAATATTGAGAGGTTGCCTCGATTTGACCATTTCTTTGAAAACCAAATTCTAAATATTTTGCACTCTTTTGAAATGATGAATACTCTCTATAGAAATCATCTGAACCTTTACCGCTATTACTACCTTGTTGTAATTTATTTATATAAAATTGTGTAATGGTTTCCAATGATGTGTATGAAATTACTTTTAAACACTTTGCAGCCTTGTATCTAATTGCTGGTGTGAATTGATAATTTAATAAACTAAATAAAAATGTTATAACTTTTGGTGGTAATGTTGATAGTTGTTCAATTGAATTTTCATTTACACTACCATTATTTTCACTACCATTATTATTATTATTATTATTAATATTATTATTATTATTATTATTACTACTATATGGTAAATGTGATTCCAATACTAAATAAATTGTGTTTAATAAATGAAATAATGGTGTATCTTCTGAAATTTGTTTAAAATCATTTTTATTTGTTCTTGAAAAATTTAAATTTAAATTATTTGTATATTCTATATTGTTATTTCCAACATAATTTGATTCTTCACTTGTTGTAGTTGTTGTTGGTTCAACCATTGGTGATGATAAAACTAATGCTGATGCGCTTGTTAATGATGATAATGATGATGTAGAATTATTTAATTCATTTGATTGTGATGATGGTGATTGTTCTATAGATTGTGATGGTGGTGGTGAAAATGCATTTGGTGATGATATTGATAGTGAGGATGGTGGAGGTGGTGATACAGTTATATTAATACTGTTGTTGTTGTTGTTGTTATTATTAATATTATTATTTAAAGTTGGTATTGAATTTAATTCACAATCAGATTCAATTGATTCATCTTTAAATGATGGTAATTCCTGTTTATTTTTTGTAGATTGTTGTGTTGTAGTTGCGCTACTATTATTAATTATATGAGTAAAGTCATCAAGGTATGGATCACACATTTTAATTAAAACTTCACAAACTGAATGAAGTGATTGTTTTGAAATTTGAACTAAAACATTTGATAATACCTCCAATGAATGTGAAACATTACCAGAGGTTAATTGTGATACTTTTTCAACTTGTGGTATTGTCACCAATAATCCTTGACGAATTGTAACTTTGGTGGAATCACCTGCTTTCTTTTTTAATAATAATAATTCTAATTGTTTATAAATTTCTCTTTGAACATTTTGACTAATTGCTTGTTGATTTAAATCACCTGAAAATAATGTATTACTTCTTATACTTTGTCTACTATTAATTGATCCTGTATTACTATTTGTATCATTATTTATAATATTACTACCGCTACCGTTTATAGTAGTAGTACTATTATCTGTCATGATGATTTTCTATATATGTAATTATACAACAATTTCTAAAAAAAAAAAAAAATGAATATTTTAAATTTTAAATTTATTCAAAAAAAATTATTTTATCTATAACTTACTCTTTTTTAAATAAATAAATATATTTTACAATGGTTTGTTTTTTTTTTTTTTTTATATATATATATATATGTTTGTATTTATTATAATCAAAGTTAAATTATTATAGATTATTAAAAATGAATGTGTGAGTTGCGAGTGTAAAATTACAATTGAGTATGTGATGATGTTTAGATTGTGTGAGTGAGTGTTTGTATATGAAAAATTAAAAATGAAAAAATAAAAAAAAATTTAAAAAAAATTTAAAAAATAATATAATTAAATAAAAAAAAATTTTATTATGTGAATAAATTCGTTTGTTTTCAAAAAATATCTTTTTTTTTCATTTGCTTTGGGCAAAAAGTCAAAAATTGATCAAGATTTGGTTAAAAAATAAAGCGATAATATGAGGAGGATAAATGATGATGTTAAAAAATGATTTTTTTAAGAAAAGAAATCTTTTTTTCAAATAATAAGCTTCTGCAATAAGGAATTTTTTTTGATTACATAAAATATTTAAAATTAATTAAAAAAAAAAAAAAAAAAAAAAAAAGTTAAAAAAAATAATTTTTTTTTTTAAAAAACAATTTTTTTTTTTTTTATTAATGTTTGGGGGCCGATGATAATCACGATGAACA
>JACAFZ010008777.1:0-12749 GCA_015252675.1 Dictyostelium gargantuum | reverse complement strand
TTTAAATTTTTTCTTTTTTTTGTGTTTTTTTTTTTTTTTTTTTTTAATTTTTATTATTAAATTAAATTTTATTTTTTTTTTTTTTTTTTTTTTTTTTTTTTTTTTTTTTTTTTTTTTTTTTTTTTTAAATTAAAGGGATATTATTCAATTCATGGTGAAAATGCAGAGTTTGTAGCAATGATGCATTTTAAATCTAAAAAATCATTAAAATATTGGAGTACAAATAATAATGAATCGACCATTAACCCAAAAAAAAAGTTTAAAGGCGATGATGATACTACGACCACAACCACGACAACAACAACAGCAACAACATCACCAATGGGATTGGCATGTTTAACAATTAGACAGGGCTTTGAATTTGAGAATATTATTAAAGAATTAATTGAAGAAAAGAAAAAGATTGAAATTTGGGGCACAAAGGCAAATAGTAAAACATGGGAATTAATGAAAAAAGGATCACCAGGTAATACACAAATGTTTGAAGATATTTTGGTTAATAATAGCGAGGGATCAGTAATGATGGCATTAAAAGTAACAAGAGAAAAAGGATCAATAGTATTTGGTATTGCATTTGGTGATGCTACTTTCAAGACGATTGGTGTTTCACAATTTATAGACAATGATAATTTATCGAATCTTTCAAGTTTTATCATGCAAATGAGTGTTAAAGAATGTTTATTATATACTGATACAAAGAATTATGACTATCAAAAGGTAAAAGAAAAGTTGGCAGAGGCAGAGATACCATTCACAGAGTTGCCAAGATCCGATTTTTCATCAAAGAACGCTGAACAAGATTTAACTCGTTTATTGGGTACCGTTAAAAATAATTTACCAGATTTAGAGCAAGAGCATGCGATTCAATCGGCAAGTTGTTTAATTAAACATTTGGATCTATTATCAAACCAAAGTTATTTTGGTAAATTTAAATTGGAGAAATATGATTTGGAGAGATACATGAAGTTGGATTCATCGTCATTCAAAGGTTTACATATTATAGATTTAAAGGAATCATCAGGTGGTGCTGTATCTGGTTCAGGTGGCAATAGTGGTGGCAAAGATCAAAGTTTATATAATCTTTTAAATCAATGCAATACACCAATGGGTTCGAGATTATTATTACAATGGGTTAAACAACCATTGTTATCGGTGGAGGAAATCGAAGCAAGATTAAATTTTGTAGAGGCATTTTACAATGATTTGGAGTTACGTCAATCATTGAGATCCAATGATTTGAAAAAGATTGGTGATTTGGATAGATTAAGTAAAAAGTTACATGGTCAAAAGGCAACATTGGAGGACTGCGTCAATCTCTATGGCATTGTAAATAGATTGCCAGTTGTATTGTCATCGTTAAACAACTACAATGGTTCACATCAAGAATTGATCAAAGTTAATTTCATAGAGAGTTTGGAGAGTATCATTTCTGATTTTAGCAAGTTTTGTGCAATGGTAGAGAAAACCATCGATTTGGATTTGGCAAACGATAAACATGAATATGTCATTCGTTCAAGTTTCGATGAAACACTACGTGGCATTCAATTGAAAAAGGATCAAATATCAAACAAGATCGAAAGGTTTAGAGTAGACATTTCCGACGACATCAATTTGGATGAGGCTAAGGTTAAACTTCACTTCAGTGAAAAGGATATGTTTTTATTGAGAATTTCAAGAAAAGATGAAGTTTCCATTAGGGATAAAAGTAAATACATTGTTTACCAAACCGCAAAAGATGGTGTTAGATTCTCCACCAGAGAAATTAACACACTCAACGAAGCATACAGAAAATGGACGGCAGAATACTTGGACAAACAAGACGGTCTCGCAAAAAGAACACTTCAAATTGCAGCATCTTTTGTACCATTGATCGAAGATCTTTCATCATTGATTGCAACATTGGATGTATTTGTCACACTTAGCCACGTTTCTTCGATTGCACCAATTCCATTTGTTAGACCAGAGATATTACCGATGGGTAGTGAGGAAGGTGGCACAGTTATAGTTGGTGGTCGTCATCCATGTGTCGAGATTCAAGACAACGTCAATTTTATTTCCAATGACATTGAGTTGGTTCGTAATCAATCACAATTTCAAATTATTACCGGTCCAAATATGGGTGGTAAGAGTACATTTATTCGTCAAGTTGGTCTCATCGTATTGATGGCACAAATCGGTTGTTTTGTTCCATGCCAAAAAGCCACCATTTCAGTGGTCGATTGTATCCTCTCTAGAGTTGGTGCAGGTGATAGTCAATTACGTGGTGTTTCAACATTTATGGCGGAGATGTTGGAGACCTCTTATATTCTCAAGGTTGCCACTAAAAACTCTCTCATCATTATCGATGAGCTTGGTAGAGGAACATCAACCTACGATGGTTTTGGTTTGGCTTGGGGTATCGCTGAATACATTTGCAATAAAATTGGCGGATTTTGTTTATTTGCAACTCATTTCCATGAACTCACTATCCTTTCCGATATTTTACCAATGGTTAAAAACCTTCATGTTTCAGCATCCACTGAGAATAATACTTTTACACTTCTCTACAAAGTAGAACAGGGCCCATGCGATCAAAGTTTTGGTATTCATGTAGCAATTTTAGCAGATTTCCCATCTCAAGTAATTGAAAATGCAAAATTAAAAGCAAAGGAATTGGAATCTTTTGAATCAAATGTAATGTATACTACACTTTTTCATTATTGTTATTATTATTTATTATTATTTATTATTATTTATTATTATAAATTATTAATTATAGCCATCTTATAAATTTATTATTATTACTTTTTGATCATTTATTAGACTCTCAAACAAAATCACAATAAATTTTTAGAGGAATTTAAAGAAATAAATTTTAATTCAGACGATGCTGAAAAGTCATTGAGTTTGGTAAATAGTCTCTTAAATAAATACTCAATCGATATTGGCAATTAAAATAACCACTGTCTAAGTAACTAAACTAAAAATCCTTAGTCTAAAAACAGAAACTGTTAATTTGTTTTTTTTAAATTATTTATTTATTTATTTATTTTTTTATTTATTTGAATTTTTTATTTTTAGAATACATTTCTACAACATATATTAAATTGAGAGCTGTGGCTGGTTTTAAAATTGAATTGAAACAATTTGATTTCTCTTCAACACGTGGAAAAGTTTTAGGTCCGTCATATTCTTCTTCTTTAATTAATTGGTCAACCAAAGTACTATTACCAACAACGTCCAAGAGGACTTTTTCAAACTCTACTTCTTCTTTAAATGATGGTGGTGGAATTTCAAGTTTGAGTTCTGAGGTCATGTTGAATAAAAGATTTTTCTTTGAGTTGGGGATTGCTTGAAAAAATTCCTCCAAATCCTTTTTGTCAAAGTTGAATAAAACTGAAAAACAATCAATGCCTCTTCTGATTAACAAATCTAAATCATCTTTTTTAAGTAGTGTTTTAAGTTGATCTTCGAAATATTGTCTGTCATACCATACATTTTTCGATTGTGGTTGATCTTGTGGTTGTTTTATTTGTTGTTGTGGTTGATGTTGTGGTTGTTTTATTTGTTGTTGTGGTTGATCTTGTTGTTGTTGTGTAGTGGTTTTTTCAATTACGTTGATACCTACACTTTCACCAGGAATACTTTCATCAGTAACAGTTTTGTTGGCGATGGTCTCTTTAGATTCTATTTCACCACCTACTATTTCGGCAATAATTTTATCATTAACGATTTTACTACCACCAATGATACTACCATCATTACTTTCATTACCAATGTTTTCATCATTTTCACCAACTACTCTTTCCCCAACATCATCATATCCATCAACATCACCATCAATATCGTCTTCGTAGTCTTTACCATTATCATCATCATCATCATGAGTACCATCATGGTCATCTTCATTATCGTCATCTGTATTATATGGGATAGGGTCTATTGAATCGATATCAACACCTCCACCAAAATTAAAAAGAATGTTCTCGGTGAATAGTTCATCTCTATTGATACTATTAAACTGGCCTCTAAATTTCTCTTTGTATATAGTTTCATCTTTGTCTTGGATTAATGCGTTGATTTGGTTGTGAATATCTTTAATGGTGTTCATAAAACT
This sequence comes from Dictyostelium gargantuum, assembly GCA_015252675.1. NCBI lineage: Eukaryota > Evosea > Eumycetozoa > Dictyosteliales > Dictyosteliaceae > Dictyostelium > Dictyostelium gargantuum. The sequence continues at coordinate 8,653 of JACAFZ010008777.1, read as the reverse complement.
ACAATAGTAGCTAATTGGAGTGTTTGGTTGACATAATGAATTTTTGAGGATTTTATAGGTGCCAACTTTGCAATCTGGAATATGTTTTTCAATAATGGTTGATAAATTAGAATCAGAGGTCGACACTTCCTTTCTTACCTCTGGAGATGTTAGTTTACTGAAAATTATTTTAAAGTGTGAGCAAAGATTTCTAAGAAAGTCGGTATCATTGATTTGTTTTGTGGCTTCGGTGAGAACGTCGGTTTTAAAATTATTGAAAAGGCACACATACTTTTGATCAGCGATCTTTGGTTCTGGAGGATATAACAGGGAACCCAATTGTTGTTTCTTTACGTTGTTTACAAAGAATTTAATCAATGAAATGCAAATGGCACCAATATGGCTTAGTGGAACTTTGCTTGCGAAATCTGTATCAATATATCCAGCTAGAGATGGATCATAGGTATACAAGTCTTGGTTTATATCAATTAGATTTTGAGTTTCTCTTGAGTCTAAACTTGTTTTTTTTTCTTGTTTATGTTTATCCAATAAATTATTTAATTTTTGATCGTCTCTGGAATTGTAATTAATACTGGTAACCCAAGCTGTTAAATACCTTGCAAAATCCAATAAAGTATCTGGTTGCATGTTTACAAGTTGTAAATCAAATTGAGTTTTTAAATGTTGATCATAAAAATCGACAAAGAAATCATTTTGAAGGTTTTGAATGGTTTCGTAGAGATTTTTAAGATTTGGGTGATCATTAATTGCATCAATCTCTATATTGGAAATTAAAGAGGTCAAGTTCTTTTTGGTAACACTATCTTTAACGATTCTTTGGAATGGGAAACGTTTGGAGTAGTTTTCCAATACAGTGGCGACACCTTTACCGGCAAAGAATCTATTGATAACTCTGTTTTGGATGGAATTGAAATCTGGGTCTAGAGATGATCTAGCAAAAGATTGGTATTGAGAGAACAAACGATAGATGAATTGTTGGTAATCATTTGGAACGAAATCAGAACCCAACAGAAGATGATTATCATTTATTGGCATATCAGAGATATCATAAACCATACCTTTGGGAATGAAACCGTCGGTAATAGATTTAAAAGTTGTTGACATTTTAATATCATTTTTAAGATTTAAACATGGTGATTGAGTATGAGAAACCCAACCATTAATGAGATTGATTAAAAGACCAGCGCCATTGCTATTGCTATCAAATAAAATGGCACTCATTGGAGTTTCATCGGTGATTGAAAATGCAACCTTTTCATAATCTGGTCTTTGTGCACAACCCCCTTCTACAATATTCATCTCCAAACGAATTTGACTCCATTCTTTTTTTAATTTCTCCCAAGAAAGTTTCAATGGCTCGATAGATTCATCGGTTTCATATTGTTGATCCAATAGTATTTTGGTACATTGGTTGATATTGAAATTGAATTGATCCTCTTTTAAACGGAATTTAAAAAACAAATGGAATGTCTTGATGAAATCAACAACAGCAGAAAAGTGTTTGGACAAACAAATTTTTTGAATTTGATTTGACATATAGGCAAGAATTGAATAGTTATTTTGTTGTTGTTGTTGTTGTTGTTGTTGTTGTTGTTGGTTACCATCTTCATTGGAAGTAATTATACTGTAGTTTGCTGTTGAGCATAAACCATTGATTTTTTCAAATGAAAAGTAAGGTCTATCAAAGGAACGAGAAAAATCAAGTCTTACAGAGTTTATCATCTTTCTGGTTTCATTGTTTTTGTTTGATGCAATACTCTTTTGTTCAATTTTATCTTTTAATGAGTTTTTATTGGCGTTGTATCCATTGATAATTGAAACGATAGCTCCGCATAAATATCTTTCATAGGCTGAAACTTGTTGAGTTGTGGTAAATTGAGAACGAAGACGTTGACCAAGTTGACTATTGTTATTGGTGTGACCTTTGCACCAAACTTCATAAAGAAACTCTGAAATTAAATGACCTGGTTCAATGTGTTGCGAAGTAATATCGGGGTTTCTAATGATTTCACTTATTGAGGTTAATGCTCTATCCCAAAGGTAATTAGTGACGGTAATATGATTATGATCTTTGCTGTCCAATTTCGAAATGAAATGGATTTGAGGTCTTAATAAGAAATCGCAAATCTTTGGAGTGATTGATACAGTCCAGGTGAATGTAGACCACGATGTACAAGAGACAATATACTTAAAGAGTGTATTGAAACCCATAGTTACGGTACTATCATCAGAGCCCTCTAAATAAATCATTGCACAATCTCTGAAAATGTTACCAACATCGCATGCAGGAAAGTATTGACCAGCCACCGATTGAAGGTTTCTAGTTAAATTAAAAAGAAAGGTGTTCGAACTGGAACCCATTGACATTGCGATAGAGTTGATAGTGATTTGAGCGGCTGTGGAGTCTTCTTTTGGTTTGTTTTCTTCTTTCATTAAAAGTTTATGGACACGTATTCTCTTGTCCAATTTTTGATCCGGATAAATAAATGCTTTGTAATGATTGGAGAATTGAACAAGGTCAAAAAATTTACAAACGTGTTCTTGTTCTGGTGATTCCAATAGATGTTTGAATGGTGATAACTCTGTACCATCCAAATAGCACTGGTAGAGTATAATGAAAAGCATCGATCTAACGCAGCCTTGGAGCACAGGTGTATTAAATTTCTTTAATACACTGAAATCTGGTTGATTACTAGAGAAAACCAAAATTTCAATTTCTTTGTAGACTTTATTATAATCGTTGGTGGTATCTAAAACAAATTTCATTTGGTTATAATCAATGTCAATGGTTGATTTTTGGCCAACTCGAATGTTTGAATCTGGTTTCAATAGTAAATTACCCAATCTAAATAGATTTAAGAACGGTTCATCGGTCAATAATTGGTTTAAAACTTTTTCCTCCAAACGGTTGATGAATACCGAACAAAGAATATTTTTTGATTCAATTTCTTTTTTCTTTGGATTCTCCATTTTAAAAATTAAATCAATGGCTTTTCTTGTGATGTTATCTTTTTCTAAAATTTGTTTACTTGTTAAATTGTTGTTGAGATCCTTTGCTATCAATTCAATGATGTGAGTTTTGATGGCATCCATAGAGATTCTACTGTAAATGCTTGATGGTGAGTTTTTGATTTCCTTATTCAACATTACTATTGAGCTGTTTAAATCTTTATCTTCTAATCTTTTCAACTCTACAAAGTAAATGGAATCTTCCAATTTTGTTTTGTTTGGATCAGTTCTTTCTTTAATACCTAAAAATGGTTTACTTGCTTCTGACGGAGGAATAACCAATGGTAAACAATAAATAAAATCATCTGGATACATGCTGTTAACTTGTTCCTTTAGGAATGCATAGTTATTGTTTGATGATGATACATAGCAATCAATGATAGAGAAAACCCAACCTGCTGTAAAATAGTCGACTGTTTGTTTTTTGATTATTTTTAAAAATTCAGAAAAGTTGTTTGTTGATAGTGTGGCCATTGGGTCCAATATATCTAGAATACAACAATCTTTAGTTAACTTTTCTTTGAAAACAGAGAGATAATTATAGATTTGTTCAAAACTATCAGTGTTGGCTTTAAAATCCCAAACTAAAAACAATTGTACAATAGATCGTAAATTTTCACTATTACCAACATCAGCAGCACCATTTTCATTCATACAAGAATCTAATAGAATTGAATAACAAATAAATACATAGACTGCTCTTAAGTAATGGAGTTTTTCGGTTGATTGTTGTTGTTGTTGTTTCTTTCTTTCTAAATCGTTTGTTAGTTGTTGTTTTAAATCTTTGAGAATATTTGAAATGCTACCTGAAATATTTACAACCTCTCTGACCACAGTGATCCAATTAACAAAATTATCTTCTTGATAGGATGATTTATCGATTTTGATTTGATCAAGTAGAGTTTGTAAACGAGAATAAAGAATTTTAAAAGAGAGATCAACGATCATACTCTTGTATTCAGACAATGTTCTAACACTATAATCATCCAAATGTAAAAGGTTATCCAAACTGACCACCAAATCTACATCCTTCAAATTAATGATTGGTAATAAAATGTTTTTGATGTAAGAGAGCACCTTACTTTCCAAATGGCTTGTGACCCAAAGATCTAGAATAATATGTTTGTGAGCAGGGTTGCCTTCGCGGTTATTTAAACTGTTTATGAGATTCAAAAAGAATTTGGAGAGTTTTGGTTCAAATTTCAAAGTTCTGGAGATGAAATCAGAGTAGAATCTATTGAGTAAATCACCATCAGTTGCAATATAATCCAATAGAGTTTTAATTGGTAGATCAGACACATATTCATTAAATTGTTTGTACAAGGATTTGATGGTGCTTGAGGCTTTTCTTTTGGATAGTACATGGTCAAACATTTGGTTGATGATAGTGGATATTGAATCATACAATAGAAACATGGATGGAACATTCCTGATAAGTGGTGGTAAAATTCTAATGGGTTCGAAACGTTCTTCAACTGATTCTGGTATTTTCAATGTTTTTAAACTGGATATGAATTTCATCACCATCTTTTGCTCTTTTGTATCTGGTTTTATTTGGTAAATTGACAAGAATGAATAATGGTTGACCAAAAGTTTTAAAATTTGAGAGATAATTGGATAAAAGAAAGATTTGATGGAGCTGGTTATCGATTCAAAAAAGGAAAGACTTGAGTTGGTATTTTGAATTTCCTCTGATACTTTCTCTACAATACCCTTAATTAACTCTGTACCATTCCATGCACTTAAAAATTGATCGATTATCGATTTAACCCATGGTTGATTATTTTCGAAAATGGTCTTTATTAACAATACTCTTTTATTAGTATTTGAGTAGAACGATGTTTCTTCTGGAGTTGGTCCTCTAATGTATCCAATCAATGATGAGTTTTGCATGTTGGATGAGACTTGATTGAGATAGGTGAAAAACATACTTTCTAAAAATGATGTTTCATCCAGTGGCTTGTTGTTATCGATATCATAAACTTTTGCAATCCATTTTCTAATATCAAAGTTCATTTCATTGTTTTTATTTGGATAGGAGGAGCTAGATTGATCCACAGACACACTCTTTAAACCGCTATCTATAATTAATGAATTGTCGACTTTAATACCCAATGAATCGATGTAAATGTATTCAGTGTTGTTTAAAAATACTGAGTTGATATTATTTTGAGATGAAATCGAAAATTCCGGTGGAAAGTGAGAAATAATCATAAGAAACTTGTTTGGATTTTGGAGAGAGTATTGATCGAATACCTCATGAACAAAATTGATTTGGTTGTTTGTTACCACCAACATATCTGCGATTACCAATAGAACTACTTCGTCTTTTGATTCACAAAAATCAATAATCTCTGTGGAGCATAAAACTTTTGATTTGAATGTGTGCAATTGTATAACTTTAAATAATCTTCTATTGTTGTCATTGCAAACTTTGATTGAAATATTTGATTCCAAAAGATTTAAAAATTCATCAATTTTGTTATCATTTTTACCTGAATCTCTAATGCTGTGGAGCGAAAAAGAAGTTCTAGTGAAGATCATCCATTTGTTGACCAGTTTTAATGGTTTTTCATCATCATGGTTGAAAACTTGGTGAACTATTTTCTTTATAAATAAATATGCATTGAAATGCTCTTGATTCGAGAGAAACTCTTGAGTGTAGGATGGAGGTAATAATTTGGAACATTTATACAATAGCTCTGGTCTTGCAATTTGCAACAGTTTCAAATTCAATAAAGTGGAGGGGTAGGTTTGTTGTTGTTGTTGTTGTTGGCTGTTGGTTATTGTGTATGGTCCAAATTTAGAAGGATCTTTTAATGCTTGGTATACTAAAGATTGAACAGTGCTCTTTGAGTAACCAAATAAAAATGAACCATTGGATTTACCAATGTGAAACTTTTTAACAAATTCTTGACCACTATCTAATAATTTGGTGTAAAAAGATTCAAACTGTCCTTTGCTCTGTGATAGACTGTAGGAGAGTAATTGGTCCACCGAAAGGATATACTTTTCAAAACGATTTAACCATGGATATTGAGTTTTATTTAAGCGAGACAATGGTAAATGAACAATAATTTTGAAGTCTGGATGAACGGGACAAAACATTGAATTGACACCAAATGAAAGATGAGCAAGGAAAGATTTCTCTTGTTTGGTTTGAAAGATGGTAAAGTATCTATTAAAAACATCGTAGAAACAAGCTTGTATCAATTGTGAGTTGACCAATACAACAGTACCACCTTGTGACATTTTAATTTTGATTTCGCTGACAGTGTGAGATAAACTATCGGATGTTTGATCATTTTCAAAATCACCGACTCTAACTACAGTATGTTCGATACCAATTTCTTTGAGAATTGATAATGAGGTTTCATTCTCTGTTGGATCCAATATCATCATGTAACGGAAGCCTTGTGAATTGATATCGCAATTGATATCTAGTTTATCCGATAAACTTTCTTTAATTCTGAGAATGGTGTTGTCTTTTGCTAATATGCCACATGAATCACCAATTCCCAATGCAGCGTAGAAGGATGCCAAATGAGATTGAAATTTTAATGTGCCAATGAAATTTCTTTCCAATGAATTTTGTAATGCCTCTGGTGTGATGGTGTGTTCTTTTTCATAGAATTTTCTAAGATGACGTAAAAAGAAAACAAAATCTCTCTGTGCAAAAATCTTTCTGTTGAGTTTTGATTCATTGTTTGGTGAGAATAAATTATTCGATTCTATATCACCACTAATACCTCCACTATGATCGATTTTATCCAATGAGGGGGAACTAAGAGCGTTTATCTTAAAGAATGCTTGACACAATCCATTGCAAATTTGTTCTTCTTTTAGTGTTAGAGTTTCTTTGTTTCCAAATAAACAACCAATAACCAATGAACGTTCATCTTCAATTGAAATCTCTTTTGGATGGACGAGTAAAAGTAATCTATTGGTTTTTGCAGCATCAAGAATTTTATTTGACAAGATGATAATGGCGATTTGAGTTTTGGAACGGGTACCTTTATCCAAATAATCGTGCATGATTTTCATTGGTGATGAATATTCATCTACCAAACCTGCTTCATCTAAATGAACGATCATTCTTACACGATCTTTAATAATTTCACCACGAATAATTGCCTTATCCAAAACCTCTTTGATTTCTGTATCACTGGTGTGATTGTTACATTGATATCTAAAAGGTTGAGTTGATTTCAAGATAGAGTACAAAGAATCTTCAGTCTTTTGACTTTGATTTAAACAATCATTTACAATGCTAAAAGATAATGTTTTTGAACACCCAGCTGGTCCAACTATACATAGTGGAACGGTTGAATAGATAGAAACCAATGTAAAGAAAATATTTAATTTCAAAGATTCAGTTGACGCAACACCTGTTGGAATTTTTGTTTTTCTGGATACTGACGTAACTATGGATTTAAATATGCTGCTAATCAAATCTTCCTTTTTAAAACCACTAACACCACTATAATTTGATAAATAGCTTATTGCTTCTTTTTCAATATATTCATTGAATGCTTTTATCATTTTGGATCTATTGTTTGGATTTAATCTAAAAATATAGGTCATGGAGACACTACATATTAGGGACAACCAATGTCTTGGAATTGGGTTGGTATCAATTTTTTCATCAAATGCTTTTAAAATGGCACGACCACCTGCCTCTTTTACAAAGAATTGATAGATATCAATTGCTCTAATAATATCTCTAAAGGATACATGAGTTCTCGATTGATTCTCTTTTCTAAGATAATCTTGACCAATAATGATCATATCATTAATGTGGGTTTGTGCTTCTTTACTATAGTTTAATGGTTCAGTTTTTAAAAATGCTGGAATGATTTCATTTTCTTTCAAAGAGATTAGACTAGTGCAGAATGAACTTTCATTGCTAATTGATAGAGTACCATAGTTTAATTCTAATTGTTTTAGGGATGGTGGTGTTTGTTGAACCACAAATTCATAGTTGTTGGCGTAATTGTTATTTGTATCCAAATCATCACCTGTATAATTGATGGATTCGCCTGAGGCCTCGACCAATGGATTCATTGCACCAATCCAAAAAATATTGTCTGGTAAATTACTTTCACCATCAAAGGTTCCATCTACAAAAATTTCGTTTATCAATGCTAATGAATCTTCGCTAGCGGTATTGAATTCATCGATAAATACGACCATTTTCAAATTTTCATCGATTTTCTTTAAACTTTTACTTTCTTGAATGATACCATTTACCATTGTTTTAAATTCTTTGGCTGATACCTTTTTGTTCATGATGATACGATGAAACAACTTTTTAAAGGTAACAGAGCATATTTCTTTGATTTGTTCCAATAAAGTTTCCAATCTGATCTCTCTTAAATTGATCAAGTTTGTGCCTTTCTTTCTCGTCATCAATTTTGATATTTTCCCAGCTGGATTAATATCAATCAATTGATAGGTATCGACTATTCTTATTATTGTTTCTTCAATTGATTTTATGAATTGAGTTTGATGTTTTAAACAATTGGTTGCATTGTATTTTGGATTTGAGGTTGGTAGTTTGATTTCTTGGTCATCATTTGGTTGCTGTTGCTGTTGCTGTTGCTGTTGCTGTTGATGTTGATGTTGATGTTGGTGTTGTTTTTGG
>JACAFZ010008666.1:0-12754 GCA_015252675.1 Dictyostelium gargantuum | reverse complement strand
ACAACAACAACAACAACAACAACAACAACAACAACAACAACAACAACAACAACAACAACAACAACAACAACAACAACAACAACAACAACAACATCAACAGCAACAGCAACAACCAAATTTGGTTCAACAACCACAAGATGCAAGACCACCATTAAAAAAACCATCACCATTCCCAGCTGTACTAAGACAACAATCACCCGATATAGTTTTAGAAGGATTTGATCCTTCAGGAAAACCCAAATCATTGGTTGATATGATCCAACAAGATTTCCCTAGAACACCGTCTCCTGTTTACCAAAAGAGTCAAGTTGATCCATCGAAAACTCATCAACGTAGAATTTCCCAAGTTGGAAATGATGAAATAGTATCAACTAGCCCCGGAGCTGTTTTACCTTCAGCCACAACAACTATTCCAATTCCAACCACTACCACTACTACCACATCAGCAGCAATAACAACAAGTTCATCTCCATCAGTTGTATTACAACATCCTGTTCCACAACAGCCAATAATAGTAACATCTTCTTCGCCACCATCATCATCTTTATCAACTGCAATGTTATCGCCAACTTCTACACCTATGACCATGGTAAATAACCCATCTGCATCTATAGTTATACCGCAACCAAAGGCACAACAAGCAGTATCTGTACAATATAACGACTATGATTCAGATAATGATGGTGATAACTATATTATTAGTGGTAACAGTATTATTAACAGCAACAATAACAACAATAGTAATAATGGAAATCAATATTATCATCAATCAAATGGCGTTTTGGCTTCTCAACATGTATATCATCAAGGTAGTGGTAGCAACGATTTCATATCATCCCCAAATAATCATCACACCCAAGATTACTCAAATAATATTAGCAATAGCAATAACAATAATAGCATCCCACATCATCATCATCATCACCACCAACAACAACCACCACAACAACATCACCACCATAGTCACAGCCATAATAATAGTAATAATAATAATCACATCCCACATCACCAACCATCGCCACCACCACATCAACAACACCTCCACATTCAATCAACTCTACAAAAAGATAGAAGAATGCCACAAGGTATCCATGCGCAAATTGGTCAACAGCAACAACAACAACACATGCAAAATGGTAAAAGAAACATTCAACCACAATATTATCAAATACCATCAGCCACTTCACAACATTATATAAATCAACAACCTCATCATATGAATCAACAACAAAATGACCATATGAAACCTGTAAATCAATATAACCAACAATCTATTTCACCACAACAAAGACCGTTGTCTGCACACCATATTCAACAACAACAACAACAACAACAACAACAACAACAACAACAACAACAACAACAACAACAACAATATCAAAGTGGTGGTAATGGATATAGAGGTCAAATTAATACAAATGATTTTTATATCAACGATCAACAACAATTACAACACTTGCAACAAAAACAACACCAACAACAACAACAGCAACAACAACAATATATTCCAAATGTTCATGGCGGTAATATTAATAGTGGTGTTGTTTCTCATATGTCACAATCACCACAACAACATTCTTTACATCATCAACATCCACAACAAATTAGAGAGTTTTTACCAAAAAGAAAAATTATTCCGGGCAGCACTGTATCACAATCACCCCCACAACCTGTTAATAGTAATAATAATAATAATAATATTATCAATAGTCATTCAACCTATAGTAGTGGTCAATATTACTCAACCTCACCACAACCAGGTTCACCATCACTATCGCCTTCATTGATTCATCATCACCATAATAATCAGCAACCACAATCACAACCAACTCATCATCACCATCACCATCAACAACAACAACACCAACCTGTAGTTACATTATCATCATCACCAAACCCATCAAACATTGTCACATTAAATAATAATATAAATAATAATAGTATAAATAATATAAATAATAGTGGAAGTAACAATATTATCAACGGTAATAATAATAATAATAATAATAATAATAATAATAATAATAATAATAATAATAATAATAATAATAATAATAATAATAATAATAGTAGTATTAATAATAATAATAATAATGGTGGAGTTAATAAACCATCTTCGATAAATTTAAATACATCTACTCAATCATCACCAACTAATCAATCGTTACCAACCACACCCACCTCTTTATCCACACCTTTGCCATTAGGTACTTCTACTGTTGTGGCTAATAATAACAATGGTAGTCTTAACGAAAGTTCCAATGGTAATAGTGGAATAAAACCTGTAGAAATTGTATCATCTTCATCTTCATCATCACCATCATCATCCTTGTCATCATCCTCATCATCATCAACATCATCAACATCAACATCAACATCACCACTTGAACCAATAGTGACATCAACAAGTCAATCACCACCACAAGTAGTTTTACAACCAACTGCAGCAAGTGTGGTTTTATCATCAACCATTGCCAATTTACAACCACCAACTACATCATCATCACCACCACCATCAACCACAACTTCTTTATCCTCATCTTCATCCTCAACAACAACTGCAGCAGCAGCAAATGGTGAACAATATGCATCCAGATCACAATTGTTGGAAGATTTTAGAAATTTGAAAATGAAATTAGAGTTGAGCGATATTAAAGGTCATATAGCAGAGTTTAGTAAAGATCAAGTTGGATCTAGAATCATTCAACAAAAGATAGAGAATGCCAGTCTCGAGGAGAAACAATTAGTTTTCGACGAAGTTGTAGTTGCAGTTCACTCTTTGATGACCGATGTATTTGGAAACTATGTTTTACAAAAGTTTTTTGAACACGGTACCACCGAACAAAAACGTATTTTGGCAGACAAACTCAGTGGTCACATCCTTTCACTTACACTTCAAATGTATGGTTGTCGTGTCATTCAAAAGGCCATAGAATCCATCGAATTGGATAAACAAATCCTATTGATTAGTGAACTCAATGGTCATATAGTTCAATGTGTAACCGATCAAAATGGTAATCATGTCATTCAAAAATGTATCGAAAAGATACCAACCCACTTGATTCAATTCATCATTGATTCATTCCATGGCCACATCTATCAATTGGCAACTCATCCATATGGTTGTCGTGTCATTCAAAGGATACTAGAACATTGTGCCGACAAACAAGTCGCACCAATTCTCGATGAATTAATGCGTTGTGCCGTTTCATTGGTTCAAGATCAATACGGTAACTATGTGATTCAACATGTTTTGGAGAATGGTACCTCTCGTGATAAAAGTGCAATCGTCTGTAAACTTCAAGGTCAAATCTATAACCTTAGCCAACATAAATTTGCAAGTAATGTCATTGAAAAATGTGTTCAACATGGTTGTACCTCTGAAAGAATATTGATTATCAATGAAATTTTAGGTGATGCAAACTCTCCAAACTCCTCTAATGTTTTATTGAAAATATTAAAGGACCCTTATGCAAACTATGTCATTCAAAAGATTTTGGACATAGTAGAACCTGCTCAACGTGATATGATCATTAATCGTATTCAACCATTCATACCAACTCTTAAAAAAGTTACACCAGGTAAACATATTATTTCAAGAATTGAAAAATATTCAAATAATAATAATCCAAATTAATTTGAATTCTTCAAAAATCCAAATAATACACTAATTTAACAAAAAAAAAAAAAAAAAAAAAAAAAAAAAAAAAAAAAAAAAAAAAAATAAAAATAAAAAAAAAAAAAAAAAAAAAAAAAAAAAAAAAAAAGAAAAAAGTTATAAAAAACAAAAAAATGCACATACATACACACTCACACATACACACACACACTTGATAAATAGAAAATAAAAAAAAAAACTGTTAAATATTAAAATATAAAAAAAACGGTTGCTTTTATAAAAGGTTAAAACATAATAAAATGAAGTTCAAAATGGAGTGCTCAATTTTTTAAAAAAAAAAATTTATTTATTTTTTTATTTTTTTTTTTTTTTAAATTTTTTTTGAATTTTTCATTCAGAATTTTAGTATTTTTATTTTATTTTTCTTTCAAATAATTTATATTAATATCATCATTTGTGAAATATATAAACCACCTCACATCAATTGTGATTTTATAATAAATAAAATATATATTCACATTGAAAATTAAAAATTAAAAACTATATACATTGCAAACATAACATACAAACATAACATACATTCATATACATACACACCCTACACATATATTATATATAGATAGACATAAATTAAAATGTACGAATTATCAACACCAGGTTTCGATATTACAATTTGTTTATCATTAATTGGAGTTGGTGGACTTATTGCATTAATTGTTATTCAAGTAAGTTTATTGTCATTTGTTTTTTTGGGCGGGGAAAAGTGACAGGAAGAGCGATAATGATAATCATCATCATTTGATTGAAATAGAACACTAATTTATATTGATACAATAATCATCATATTATAGTTATTACTTTTAACAGATTTAGAGGGAAATGATATAAATTCAATAGAGTTTTCAAGAAAAATTAATAAATTAATTTTACCAGAATATATAGTTCAAGCTATTTTTACAGCATGGTTTCTTGTAACTATTAGATGGTTTTTATTTATATTAAATGTGCCAGTTTTAGTTTATCATTATTTAAGGTAAGAATGAACCAATGACTGGAATAAATAAAGAAATAGAAATATATATAAAGAAATAATTAATAAATTTATGTGTTTACACAACACTAACACCACATCATCATTTATATCTATATTATATAATATAGATACTCAAAAGGTCTTCATAAAATTGATCCAACTAAAGTTTATCAAATTTCAAGTCAATTTGGAAATCATTTAATGCTCAAATTAGTATTTTATATGGTTATGTTTTTCATTTACCTCTTTGTTTTATTATTTAATCTTTTCAGTGATTAATAATAAACAATTTAATTAATAAATTTATAAACATATGGTAAAAAAATAAAATTTTTTTTTTAAAACTATCATATGATGATATATGTATATTCAATGAATGGGGGGTGGTGATGTGCCGATGATCATCATAAATGGAGATGTAGGATCATCATCAACTATTTTGGTTAATTTTTTTTTTTTTTTATTTTTTTTTTTTTTTATTTTAATTTTTTGAAAACTCAAAAAATTGTATTTTTTTTTGATGAACAACAAATTTGAAAATTTAATTTTTTTATTATTTTTTTTTATTTTTTTTATTAATAAATTCAAATAAAATTAATTAATTTAATTTTGACACATATAATATATAAAAAATGTTTGGGTTTGAAGTACAAGCTGTAAAATCAAGAAATTGGGAGATTGAAGAAGAAGAGGATGAGGTAGTAGTACCAGTTGAGTTGGTTAAACCAAAAATTATTTTTAACGATAGTAAAGTTTCAAAATCAGATATTGACCAATTTCAAAATACATCATTCAATATTATAGTATCAACAAAAGGTTCACCTTCAATTTTTGTTAGAGGTTGTTTTGAATCTAATCATTTTGATGAAATCGCTGAAATATCATATAATGATATAGTATGTATTATTTATATTTATATATATTGTTATTGTGAATTTTTTTATTGTTAATTGTGATTGTGTTTTGTTTGATTTTCATTATATTATATTATATTATTAATTATATTAATATATATATTCATATATTATAGAAACCATTAAAAATAAATTCAACAATTTTAAATAATAAATGTATTATTTATAGACATAAAATTGAAAAATCAATATTATTCATTACAGTTCAATATGATTTACAAAGTGAAAGATGTTTTAGTTTTACTGAATCAATTTTTAATATATTTTCAAAAGTTGATCAAGTTATCATATTGGATAAATTATTAAATTCCCATTATTTATCACAAGAATATGATCATCCAATTCCACCATTTACTAGAGTAATTTATAATTCAATCTTTAAAAATGTAAATATTAAACTTGATACCATATTAATAATCAATACTATATAACTTACATTTGTATAACTAACAAGCTCAAATATATATTATTATTATTATTATTATTATTATTAATTTTATTTTTAGACCTTTTCATTTATTCCTCTAGAATCATCAAATATTGTTGAAAATTTAAGTGCATCCTTTTTAACAATTGTAAGTATATATATATATAAACCAAAGAAAAAATAAAATCTAAAAATATCTATTCTAATGCATATATATATTAATGTAATAATAGTGCCAAATTAAAAATATACCAGCATGTTCAATTTTAAATTTATATGAACCAATTTTAAATTTAGAAAGTGTACAATCATTTTTACCAATTCTTAAATCAATTTATCCACAATTATTTAATGATTTCAATCAAGGTGAAGTTAGTAATCAATTTAAATTAATGATTTCTTTAGTAAATAAAATAAATGATAGAGGATTATATATTTAAATATACTCAAAATTAAATAAATAAAATATATAATAAAAACAAATCAACCTAGGTGTTGTTTATAAAAAAAAAAAATAAACAACAAATAAGGAAGGAAGGTGGTGTAAAAGTAAAAAAATAAAATTATTTATTTATTGCTGAATTTGAACTAAAACTTTTTTTGGAACATTTAAAAGATTATGTCTATAGTTATTTAAATAAATATGTTGAAGAGAAGTTGGAAAACATGTAGTGGAAAGTGGTAAAATATCATAGAGATAAAGTGATTTAAGAGCAGATGGTAAACATAGAGATCCAGATTGATTAAAACCATTGTGTAAATATAAGTTTCTAACACTAAGTGGTATTGAATCTTTTTGTAAAGGTTGTCCCAAGTTGAATAGATGTAAATCTTTAACATTTTTTGAAATGGTTGAAATTGTAATTGGTAAATTGAATCCGTTGTGAAGATATAATGTACAAAGTCCGATTGGCATTGAGAGTGCAGGTACATTAATATTGTATAGATGTAATTCGTGAACTGAGTTTGGAATAATTTCATTGCCCAATGATTTATTAAATCCATCATGAATATGTAGTACTTCGATATAGTGCCCTATGGATTCTTTATTCAATGGTTCGGTAACATTATAAAGATGCAATGATTTAGTGTTGTTTGATAATGAATAACGAGTGAGTGAAATATTACAACCATCATGTAAATGTAATTCAATAACGGATGATGGAATTGATCCAAATTTCTTAAAGTTTACAAGTGGTCCTACATTTCCAACATGTAAATATTTTATATTAGTTGGTAATGAATTTGGTGGGATTTCTTGATTAAATCCATCAAGTAAAATTAATGTGTCCACTGCTGATGACATTAAATTTTTACTAAAAAGGTCCCATCTTTCAGTGAATTCATGCCCCAATGATACCATTCTGGTAATTGGTACAGGGCTTCCCATAATATATCTATAACTATTATTAAAGTAATAGGATATTGAGGAATATTGTTGTTGTATTTGTTGTGGTACAACTACTAATTGTGGTTGATAAATTTGTTGTGGTTGTTGTGGATATAATATTGGTGTCATTGATTGTTGTGGTGGAGTATATGGTTGTGGTATATATGGTTGTGGGTGTAATTGTGGCATTTGGCTCATTTCAAAATGTAATGATTCTATTGTTGATAATGGTAATGATAATTTTGACTCTAATGAATTTATTTTATTTAAAAAAAATAAAACATTTATTTCATTATTTTCAAAATTTGGTAAAATATTATTATTATAAAGTGGTGGATTCATTGTATGTTGTTGTGGTAGTTGTTGATTCTCTAATAGCATTTTATTTCTGTGGTTTGAAAAGAAATTTTTTTTTTTTTTTTTTTTTTTTTTTTTTTTTTTTTTTTTGAATTTTCAAACTTAAATTTGATTTTTTGGGATATTTTTGATTATTCGAGGTTATATTATTGTGGAACCCTTTTTATATAACGGTTATTTTCATTTTTTTTTTTTTATTATAATAAAATATTTTGGTATAAAAATAGATTGTAATGTGATGTTGTAATGAAGAATAAATTTATTTTTAATTTCAATAGAAAGATGAGTTTTTTTTACTTTTGTTTATCAAATTTGAAAATTTCATCAGAATTTTTACCAGTATAAATTAATTTGAATAATGGGTCAGCATTTGGATGGTTTGTACAATTAATATCAAACTTTTCTTTCATTTCAATGAATATTGAATTTTCAGTGGTATATCTTGCACATTCAACACCCCATATTAAATTTCCACCATTTATTAATAGACCACTTGTTAAACAGTTTTTATACTCTTCAAATTCTGTATCATTTAATTTTGATCTATATTCATCAAGTAGTTCTTGCTCTAATCTTTGAGCATTTTTATTTATTTCATTAATTTCATTGAATAGTTGTTTAATGGCATAATCAAAAGATTTGATATTAAATTCACCATCATGATTGTTATTAAATTTGAGCATTGATTTATAAACAAAATTCATTTTAATATGATTTTCTAAATATTCTTTTTCAAAAGATTGAATGTCATTTATTAGTGCCATTGATTTAGCTAATCCAATATGCATTGAATAATATTTTGGATTCAAAAATGCATTTGCATTAATTTTATTGATAGAAAGTAAAATAGTTGCATCACAAGTTGGCCCGTATGCAATATCAAATCTTCTAATAAATGAAAAATTTCATTTGGACTATCCATATTCTAAATAAAAGGAAATTTTTAAATATTAGTATATTTTTATCGTCTTGTTTTCATATGTTTTGATGTACATACACCAAGTAAATTTAATGGGCCTAATGATTCAATATAATCAACAATACCTTGACAAACTCTGTAATAAATGGTTTGTTTTGGAATTGAGTTTTTACTATATTCTTTTGAATCTCTGATATATTTCGCCAAGAATTTTTCATGTAGGTTTAAATTGGTTAACGAGAAAGTATTACCATTCTCATATATGATTGTTAACAATCTATCTTTGAGGGATTGATTAACATAGTTCTCTTCAATACCATAAAATACATCATCAATTGAAAATAGAGATGCCATGATATCATGACCCAATGAAAATTCAATATCATTTTTTGCAGTGGAATAAAAATAATAGGATAGTAAAACACATGATGCATTCATTACTTTATCTCTATTACTATCTTTGGAATAAAATCCCATTTCACAATATCTATTAAAATAAATTTCTCTTTTTTCTAAAACTTCTTTATCTATTGGTGTTTTTGGGATCCAATGTTTTTGGAAATTAATACTATCATATAATGAATACATTTTATTTATATTTTGGTTATTTTATAAAATTTGATTATAAAGAAATTAAAGGTTTAAATAAATGAAAATTTTTTTTTTTTTTTTTTTATAAAAAAATATCCAATGAATAATGGATCGTGTATTTCTCCATAAAATTTTAAAAAAAATAGGGTTCTCGGTTAATATGTTACAATTTATGGGCTAGCTATAAATAAAATTTTATTAAAAAAAAATATTAATCTTTTAAATTTAAAAATAAGAAAAAAAAATCTAAAAAAAATCTGAAAAAAATTTAAATTAATTTCAAAAATTATATAAAAAGAAAAAAATAAAATAAAATAAAAAAATTAATTATGAAATTTTTTATTAAATAATCACGATAACAACCTAGTTTAAAAAAATTGATTTTAACTCTGAGAAGTCAAGTCGAATAAAAGATTTTTTCTTTTTAAAAAAAACAAAATTTTTTTAATTTTTTTTTTTTATTTTTAATTTTTATTTTTAATTTTTTTTTATAATATTTTTTTTAAATTAATTTGTGAACAAATTATTTAATATAAAAGTAATAATAATAATAAAATAATAATAACAGAGTAAGGGAACCATGTCATCAACTACAATATCAGCAATGATAATGGGAGCAGCAGATGGTGATTTAAATTATTTAAATTCAACACCTATTGGATCGAGTTTATTGGATATGGGTTTAGATGAAGATGATTTTCAATTATCAACATTTGATATATTTATACCAGAACAATATGATAGTAAATTTATGTCAGATTATGAATATATGTCAAAAAATGCAAAAAAATTTATACAATGTAATAGTAGAGATTATGTAGTTCAAGGTGAATTATTAAAATTTTTTATAGTTGCAAGATTACCTGAGGACTCAAAAAAAAAACAAAAGCAACAAAAAATTCAACAACTTTTACAACAAAAACAAAAACAACAACAACAACAATATTACTATAATCAATCATCAACAACATCATCATCATCAACATCAACATCATCATCAACATCATCAACACCACTTTCATCAACATCACCAAGAGTTGTAGTATCTGATACCACTAACACCACCACAAACGAAAATAATACAACAAAAATAAATGAGGAGGAGGAAGAAGATGATGAAAATAATATTACAATTTTACAACCATCAACTACATCATCTCAAAATTTATTAATAGAATTACAATTAAGATTAGCATCAGATTATGAAAAGTCAATTAAAGATAACCAAAATGTATGTATATATTCACCAGTGTATTCAAAAACCAATATGATACTATATTAATGTGTATATGGTTAACATGTTTTAATTAACAAATATGATATTATATGTATAGCCATTAAACATTATGGATTATAATCCAAAACATACATTTGTAAATACAGAGATGAAAAATGATCATATATCATCTTCAAAATCAGCAACTTCATATTTAAGACAAAATACATTAAATGTAAATAACAACAACAACAACAACAACAACAACAGCAGCATCAACAGTAATGATACAATTCAAAATAATAGATTTTTAGGTGATATAGTTGAAATAAGTTCACCATTCAATATTAAGGATACATCATCATACCAAAAACCAAATTTTTTTAGACTTTCAAATGGTGATGTTGTATTTCCAGTTGAAGTACCAATATGTAGGTTTATTATATCAATATTATAATATAATATATCATTGATCATAATCACACTAATACATATACACTTTTTTTTATTTTTTTAGATATTAGAGAAATTAACGAAGATAAATTAATTTCAATGGTTATAAAAGTTACAAGACCAAAAAATAATAGAAATAATATATTATCATCAGATAATAAATTGGAAAGATTGATTCAAGGTGGTATTGATAGAACTATAAGCTATACAATGAGATCATCAACTGCTGGATATAATAATAATAATACAAGTAGTTTTACAAATAGATTTACAAAAACAATTTTAAAGAATTTTACATTGATTCAACCAATGAAAATTTATTTACAACCTACACAACAATTATCAATACCAATCGGTAGTAAAAATTTAATTGGTGTTACCTTAGAGAATACACATCCTACTTCAAAAGTTGTAATCAAAAATTTGGATATTTATTTATTTCATGTACTAAATATGGAATCCATTACACATATTGATTTAGTAGCTGGTCAAACTAGCGTACCTACTCATCGCCAATTGGGTAATTTAGTTAAAGTAAATGAACATTATATCATTAAAAATTTATCTAATCATTCATTACCAATTGAATTGGAACCATCAAATCAATATTCAATGGTTTTATCTGTTGAACCAACTTCAATTCAAAAAGTTTTACAACCAATGGAAGGATTTCATACTAAAATTAAATTATCTTGGGAAATACCTTCCTCAAGTGGTCAAATTTTATCACTTTACGAATTAAGAGTTAATCCACCATTTACAACTGATTTAATGATTTCAACTGATTGTAAGTATTATTATTTATTTATTTATTATTATAATGTGATTATTATTATTTTTATTACTATTGGTTTGTATGTTTTACTAATACATACACACACACTAAACATGTAGATAAATCACCAGTAATTTTAAATGAAAAGTTTTTAGTTAAATTTGATATTTCAAATTTATCAAATGCTGTAAAGAATTTAACTATAAATATACCTTCACCAATTATAAAAAATCAAATTAATAATAATAGTAATAATAGTAGTAACGCTGCAATTGCAGCAGCTGCAAAGTTAACATCACCACCAGTTGCCAATCAACCATCATCATCATCCACTGATAATAATCCACAACAAATTAAAAAACAAAATTCAAATCTATCAATAAATAAATCAACAAGTAAACTAACTAGCAATAATAATGCCAATAATAATAATAATAATAATAATAATAATAATAATAATAATAATAATAATAATAATAATATTAATGGTTCACGTTATATACCAGTTGAATCACTTATTCAATTTAGTGAACTTTCAAATAAATCTTTATTATCATATGAAGAGGTACAAAGAAATTCAGTAAATATACTTTGTCTTGAAAAATCTGTAAATATTGGTCCAGTTGAACCAAAAAATTCAATTTCAGTATCAATAGAGTTTATACCTTTATCAACTGGTATATTTGAAATTCAAAATATTACACTATATGACAGTGAATCTGATAAAACTTATGCACTCAAAGATTCCCTTCAAATTTGTTGTATTTCAAAAGAACAACAACAAAATGAAATAAATATATTTAATAATAATAATATTGATAACCAATAATAATATAAAAAATAAAAAAACAAAAAAAATTTTTTAATAAAAAAATAGAAAAGTTTAAAAGATATTTATTATAATAATTATTAAAAAATTAACTACCATTGTTAATTAACTCAAGATATAGTTTGAAAAAAAAAAAAAAAAAAAATGTTTTGGCGAAACATGGTTCCAAGGTGCGGTTATACCCATCGCGCCCCACCGGGCGGGAGGGGGGTGGGGGGGGGCGGGGGGGGG
>JACAFZ010008555.1:0-12761 GCA_015252675.1 Dictyostelium gargantuum | reverse complement strand
AAAAAATTTATTTTTAAAAAATTTAAAAAAACCAAAATTAATTTTAAAAAAAAAAAATAAAAAAATTTTTTAATATTTTTTTTTTTTTTTTTTTTTTTTTTTTTAGGTATAAATAGTTTTTTTTTATAAAACAGATTATTATATCATTAAATCATTTATTTATTAAACAATATAAACTCATATAAACCATAAAACAATATGTTATTCAGTATGTATTATTTTTTTATAATTTAATGAAATTACAATGAAAATTTATTAATTATTTTTTAATTTTTAGAATCAATAGTTTCATCATTATCAATTGAATCATCAAATAAATCATTATTTTCAGTATGTTTGAATAGTAATGATACATCAGTATCATTATTTGATGAAAATTCGGTTTCAAATAAAAATATAAACAAAACAACATTCTTTACAAGACCAAATTACGTATCAATGTAAAATAATTTATAAAACAAATATAAAAAATGTATATCTTAATTCTTGGGCCGAGCTATTCAATTCATTAATAGAAAAAAAATAAAACAAAAAAATAATATTTATTTATTTATAATATTTATAATTTCATATTTTTTTTTTTTATAGAAGTTTTATATCATTAAAATATTATTTTAGAAAATTTAATTTGACCTTTTTTTTTAAAAAAAAATGCAAAAAATGGGTTGGGCGGTTATTAGCTATGAACGACCATAGTGTTCATAGAGTGAATTTCCAACGAGATTACTGAATTTTATTTATTTCTGACTCTTAACCCCTTATGCCCTTCTATGAGACACCAATCTATTGATTGGCTCAGCACTCGGATCTCATTTACTCTTTCCGCCCCAATAATTATTTATGTTGTTGGCTGAATTAAAATTATTAACTTGTGGTATTATATGCTTTAATAATTTAAATTGATATTGGAAAAAAAAAAAAATCAAAAATTTCTTTATGGCTATTAATAAAATTTATAATTTAATAAATAAATTTTTTTTTCCCATTTTGATGTAAAAAAGATCTTTTAAATTATTTGGGCCAATTATTTTATAAATTAAAATTATTAATTAAAAATTTTTATAGGAATAAATGGAAAAAGGGTTAAATTTATTGTACAAAATTATGTGTTCCTTTTTTTACATATTAGACATTTTTTTTATCAAAATAACATTCTTTCAATTTTTTAATTTTTAAAGACAAAAATAAGTGGTTATACTTTTAAATTTAACTTGTATGATGTTTTAATATTATATTTTTTATTACTTGATAACAACAACATTTCTATTAATTTTTTTTAACACCACACTATTACTGATATCAAAACATACACACAATAAATCTTTTAATAATTTTTTTTTTTTTTTTTTTTAAATTTTAATTTAAATATTTTTTTTTTAAATTTTTATTAACCATTAAATAATATAATCATTAATTTATTAAATAATATTAAAACTATAAAAACAAAATGTTATTCAGTAAGTTTTTAGTTTCTTTGTTTAATCAAATACAATTTCAATTGATTAATTTACTAACTATTTTTTTTAAATTATTTTAGAATCTTTAATTTCATCTGTATCAAATGTATCAAACAAATCATCATCTTGTTTAGTTGTATTAAACAATACAACCACTTCATTGTTTGATGAAAATTCAATTTCAAATAAAAATATAAACAAAACAACATTCTTTACAAGACCAAATTATATTACCATGTAAATTTATAATTCATGTATAACGAAAAATGTACATTTAAATACTGCACCGAGCTATCTTCAATACTATATTACCAAAAACACTTTTTTTAAAAAAAATAAAAATAAAAAAATATTTATTTATTTATTTACAACAACCACTATTTAAAAATTTTACATGCGTTTAATAATTAAAAAATAAGAATCCCATTGTCTGTTTTTTTCAAATTTTTAATCGAAATTTAATGCAAATAAGAAAAAATGGATTCATACATTTTTTTAAATAATCAAATTATTTATTTATAAAAATCCAATCAATAATAATTAAATTTACTGAAATATTATTGAATTCATTGTATAATTTAAAAATTAGTTCTTAATTAATAAATTAATAAAAGCATCCAATGACATCAGCTTTGTTATCCCATATAAAAATTTCATCTATTTTGTAGCATAATTATGATGATCATATCACCAGAGTGGTGATTCTTTAAAATTTTAATTCATAAAACTACTTTTTAAATTTATAATGGTCATTTGTATGATGTTTTATATCATATTATATTTTTATTCATTTATTCTATACTTGATAACAACAACATTTATTTACAAATTTATAATACATCTCACCATCACCACTAATATAAAAACATACACACATTATATATATAAATCTAATAAAATTTTTTTTTTTTTTCTTTTTTTTTTTTTTTTTTTTTTCTTTTTTTTTTTTTATATATAAATAGTTATTTTTAAAAATACAAATAATCATTAAAATCAAATCATTAATTTATTAAAAATAAAAAAAGAAAAAAATAAAAATAAAATGTTATTCAGTATGTATTATAATAATTGATAAATTAATTTACAATGAATAATTTATTAACTTTATTATTATTTTTTCTAGAATCATTAATTTCATCAGTATCATCAAATAAATTATCAAATACAGTAACTGTATTTAATAATACTTCATTATCCTTATTTGATGAAAATTCAATTTCAAATAAAAATATTAATATAACAACATTCTTTACTAGACCAAATTATGTTTCAATGTAAAATTAATAAACAAAAATAGATTAAAATGTTTTAAAAACTTGCACCGAGCTCCCATTAATAAAATAAAATCTAAAAAAAAACAAAAATAAAAATTTATTATTAAGCTATATTAAATTTAATACTATTTATTTTTATTTTTATTATTTTTATTTTTATTATATATAAACATTATTATTATTATTATTATTATTATATTATTATTATTATTATTATTATTATTATTATTATTATATATATTTGTTGTAACGTGCAATGTGTATGTGAAGATGTTACATTGTTTTTTTAAAAACAAATTATATAATTGATGTGTGTTGGTGGTGTTGAAAAAATAAAACAAAGAAATTAATACAAACACTTGCATGCAAGGCTGAAGATTTATAAGATTTATAAAATTTTTAAAAATCGTGTTGAATAATTGTGATTCAAAAGTTGGTCTTCATTTCCATATTATTCATCCTCATTTTCATCTATCACTTTTGTTGTTATTGTCGTTGATTATATAATTGAAAAAATTCAACTTGGTAAACTACTGTTTGTGTATAATATGTATTCCAATATTTAACTGCATCAACAACAACAACAACAACAACAACAACAACAACAACAACAACAACAACAACAATAACAACAACAACAACAATAAGAATAAGAATAAAAACAATAAAAATAACCATTTTATAGAGTTGTTTTTGTATATTAATATCAAATCAAATTCTAATACTCTTGACCTTATATTCACCAAGATGGTGTTTACATGATATCAAGTTTATTTCTAAATTCTGATTAATTTAAATAAAAACCATTACTATTAAGTATAACTATTCTTATTTTTGAATTTGTATGTCATCTGATTATTTTATTTAATATTTGATAGTTGTTGTGTGAGCGTTAATTAAATAACAAAACCTAAAAATCAAAAAATTAAAAAAAATTCAAAAAAAAAAAAAAAAAATTTTTGAATTTTGAATTAATTTTGAATCGTTTGTTATTATTTTTAGACTGCCCTGCTAAATTTGCGAACACACATAAATTTGTTTCAAATTAATTTTAGAATGTAATGGATGAAAAAAATAAAGCTATTATTAATAATGCTGATGACAGTAATGATGGTAGAAAGAAAAACAAAGATTGGAGATCATTAAGTGATACAGAAAAACAAATATTAAAATTAAATGGTAAAAAGAATTTAAAAAAAGTTCAAAAAGAAATTTGTGGGAAAATAAAATGTTTAATTTGTAAAGATCATTCAACTTTTACATCTTTAAGAATGTATAAACTTCATTTATCTTCAAAAAAACATTTAAAAAAAGAACAAAGATCAAAAATTGGTGATACATGGTCTTGTAAAATTTGTAAATTGGATTTACCAAATGAATCTGAATGGGTAAGTAGTAATATTAGTATTAGTAGTGGTATTAGTGGTAGTGGTAGTGTATTTTATTACCACAATAACAATAACAACACCAAAATAATAAAATATTTATTAACAATACTTTATGGATAATAGAATAAACATTCAATAGGTAAAAAACATTTACGAAATATGAAACTTTATTCAGAAAAGAATTATCCGTTATTAAGACCTTATTTCGAATCAGATTTAAAAGATATTAAACAAAGTGAATTTAAAGAGGAAACAGATGATGATGATGGTTTAATTCAATCTTATATTGGTTAAATGGTTTATCGTTATAAATCTATAAATAAAACAAATAATTAATAATAAATTTATTTAAAATATATTCATACACAAAACACTATACATGTAATTTTTTTATTTTTTTTTAATATTCTACTTAAATGCTTAGAATTCCAACCAAATTTTTTAATTGGGAAAAATTTTATAGTGGTTGTTTCACTGAAGAAATTTTAGTTGTTCACACAAAGCTCAAAAAAAAAAAAAAAAAAAAAAAAAAAAAAATAATTTTAAAAAAAATTTTAAAAAAAAATAAAAAAAAAAAAAAAAAAAAAAATATTTTTTTAAAAAAAAAAAAATAAAACCCAAAAATAAACACTTTTTTTTTTTAAAAAAAAAAAAAAAAAAAAAAAAAAAAAAAAAAAAAAGGTAGTTGTTTTATATAATTAATTATTATACTATATATACACACATATCTTTTAAATTATTTTTTATTATTTTCGAAATTTCTTTATTATTAAATATTTAAATTTATACATGTATATATATATTTTTTTTTTTTTTTTAATGGGGGTTTGAGTTGTAAAATGGAAAATTTTATAAATTATAATTTTTTTTCATAATATCATATCTTTTTTTTTTCATAATGATGAAAACAGGATAACCTTAAATTTTTTTTTATTTTTTTTTTTTATTTTTTTTTATTTTTTTTTTAAAAATTTTTTTTTATTTTTTAAATTTTTTTTTTTTTTTATTTTTTTTTTATTTTCACCAAATTTAATATACACCACATCAAAAACTTATACATAAAATGAATTCTAAATACGCTGAAGAATTAGTTAAAACTGCTGTATGTTATTACAATTATTATATAATTGATTGATAAATAAATAATAAAATAATGTTGTGATTAAAAATAGAATAAAAAAAATTATAAAAAAATATATTCCCAGGATTTTTTATCTCCTATGTGAAGATAATTTCCGACAAAAAAAAATAAAAAATTAAAAAAATTAAAAAAAAATTAAAACGAAGAGTTAATAATAAATAATAATAATAGTAATAATAATAATAATAATAATAATAATAATAATAAATAATAATAATAATAAATAATAATTAAATAATAAATAATAATCAATTTAAATAATAAACATACATATTAATTCATTTAAATTTTTATTATATTTTTTTTAATTAGAAATCAATTGTTGCACCAGGTAAAGGTATTTTAGCAGCAGATGAGTCAACCAATACAATTGGTAGTCGTTTCAATAAAATTAATTTAGAAAACAATGAAGAAAACAGAAGAGCCTACAGAGAATTATTAATTGGTACTGGTAATGGTGTCAATGAATTTATTGGTGGTATTATTTTATATGAAGAAACTCTTTACCAAAAGATGGCCAGTGGCAAATTATTCACAGAGGTATTAAAGGAACAAGGTATTGCTATTGGTATTAAAGTTGATAAGGGTGTTGTTGGAATTCCAGGTACTGATGGTGAAACTGCCACCCAAGGTTTGGATGGTCTTGCCGAACGTTGTAAGAAATACTATGAAGCTGGTGCTCGTTTTGCAAAATGGAGAGCCGTATTAAAGATTGATATTGCCAAACATTGTCCATCCCAATTATCAATCACTGAAAACGCTCATACTTTGGCCCGTTATGCTGCCATCTGTCAAGAGAATGGTTTGGTTCCAATCGTTGAACCAGAAATTTTAATGGATGGTGATCACACCGTTGAACAATCAGCACAAGTCACCGAAAAGGTTTTAGCCGCTGTATTCAAAGCACTCAATGATCATCACATCCTCTTAGAAGGTGCTCTCTTAAAACCAAACATGGTTGTCAATGGTACCGACTGTCCAGTCAAAGCCACCTCTGAACAAATCGGTTACTATACCGTTCGTACCCTCCAACGTACCGTACCACCAGCTCTTACTGGTGTCGTCTTTTTATCTGGTGGTCAAACTGAAATCGAAGCAACCGCCAATTTAAATGCCATGAATTTATTACCAAATCGTCCATGGAGTTTATCTTTCTCCTATGGTCGTGCTTTACAAGCATCCGTTATCTCCACCTGGAAAGGTAAAGCAGACAATATCACTGCTGCCCGTAAAGTTTATATGCATCGTGCTAAATGTAACTCTTTAGCTCAACTCGGTAAATACGAAGGTGAAGAAGCAACTGGTGCTGCTTCTGAATCTTTATATGTTAAAGATTATAAATATTAAATTTATTAAAAAAAAGAAAAAAATCAACCAACCAACCAAACAAACACACAAATAACAAATAAAAATATAATAATATAATATACTATTCCCCTTTTTTTTAATAAAAATATAAAATTATGATTTTTTTTTTTTTTTTTTAATTTATTTTTTTTTTATTCGTTCCATCCAAAATAAAACAAATAATCAATCATATAAATAGATGAATATATTCAAATATTTCATCAAATTAATATAAAATCGATCAAAAATTAAAAAAGAAAAAAAGAGATCTTTTTTTTTTTTTTATTTTTTTTATTTTTTTTTAATTTTTTCCACCCAACCCAAATTATCATAAAAAAAAAATCAATTTTTTTTTTTTTAAAAATTTGTTTTTTTAAAAAATTATTTCTTTACAAAAAAAGGAATCAATCAGCCAATCGCAATAAAAAAAAAAAAAAGAAAGAAAAAAAAAATCAATAATCCAAAATTTTTTTACTATATGTTTTTGTAATATTTTATTTATTATAGTGTATTATTAAGAAGAAGAAGAAGAAAAGGTCAACAAAGTGTGTTGATCGTATAAAAGGAGAAAAAAAAAAAAACAAAACCAGTAACCTGTAATTTAGAAAATCAAATTTGTATTATATAATAAAAAAGTAGAAACAGTAGTAATAATAGCAGAGTTATTAATAATGAGTAACAGCAGTGGTAGTAATAATGGTAGATCATCACCATCAACTACATCAGCATCACCATTATCACCAGTTGCATCATCACAAAATAATATGTCAAATAGTGGAAATAGTATAGCTACTACATCAACATCATCATTATCAAATGTACCAACAACAACAACAACAACAACAACAACAACAACAACAGCAATAAATACAACAGCAACAACATCATCGTCAACAACAGCAATAAATACAGTACAACCACCAATCCAAGGTCAATTATCGACAGCAGTTGTTAATACAGTAAACGCAGCAACTGCAGTAGCAGCAGCAGCGGTAGCAGAACTAAAAAATGCAAATGGTAATGGTAATGGAATGATTAATGGTGCAGGTAAATCAAAGAAATTGGTTGAATTTATTTTATTAGCTGAATTTGATATTCTACAAGGTAGTAAAGTTAAACATCAATATCCATATCCAATTGCAACCGGAGAAATGGAGTTAATGTTATCAGAGTATATGTTACCAGATGGTGCACACAAAAGAAATGATGATTGGACAGTTTTCTTTTTAAATAGACCAGTACCAGAAGGTGTTGTTGCCTCAAAATCACCTGAAAAATCAAAAAATAATACATCACCATCTTCACCATCTTCACCATTATCACAAAATAAACAATCACCAAATAGCAATAACAATAAACAATCAACTGATAAACCAATTTCAGCACCGGTCGAGGCTTTTATTTATAGTTTTTCAGAAACTGATGAGGAAAAAGGTTGGGTTATGTTGGATCAAGAGAAATTAAAAGTAGAGTTTTTTCAAAGTTATATTTTAATTGGTTCACCAACAAATGGTTTGTTTTCAACAAAGATGTAAGTTTTATAGTTTAAAATCAATCAAAAATAATACCATGGTAGTATTTTCGATTACTAATTGGAATATCTCTTATACACAGTGAAAAGCATGCAGATTTAGAGTTTACTCAATTGGAACCACTGTTTGATTGTGTTTTAACAGATTCAAGTACAGCTTTGGGTATTAGATTTTTAGAGTTGTCTGAAGAAAAAATATTTTTAGAACATCTTACAAGAATGATTTCAGAGGTTCAAAGTGAACAACAAAGTAGTAGTAGCGGTGGAAGTAATAAATCTGAATCACCAGAAACTTCACCGATTATCACCGAAGAAAATAGAAATTTAAGTAGTAATAGTATTGAATCAAATATTGAACAAATTACTACAATAGACGATAATAATAATAATAATAATAATGTACAAACACCATCAACCACCAACACTACCACAACTGAAGCCGAAAATAATAATACTACCGCCACATCACCAACCACTACCACCACCACAACAACAACCAATGAAAATGTTATCCCTGAGGATCAAAAATGTAAAGATTTCTTATATTGTCTAAGTTATATGAATAATCAAAAAGATGAATCAGCTAAAAGAGGTGCAATTGTAAAATCTATGGCTATTTGTTCGACTCATCCATTTATTAGTATTTTTAAAGTATGTATACATTTTTAAATTTTATTCAAATAACACAATGTGTTAAATGGTTTAATTAATAATAATGTTTTTGTTGCTGTTCTTTTTGATTTTTTTAGCCATTTATTGTATTGGCAATGCAAAAATATTTTAGTAATCCATCATTGGATGTTATTGTAGAATTATATAACTCATTAAATAGTTTAGATATGTCAACAGTTCCACAATTAAATGATATTCAAAAACATATTTTACGTTCATCGCCAGATCGTAATAAACATATTCACGCTACCACCATCACTTATTTAGGCAATAAAATGCCATTGTATATTCCAATCACTTTTTTCCCAGATGAAGTTGGTGATGTAAGTATTATTACTACAATTTATATTAGTAATATCTAAAACAAATAACCAATATTAATTTATATTTTAACACAACAACAACAACAACAACAACAACAACAACAACAACAACAACAACAACAACAACAACAACAACAACAAGAACAACAAGAATAATAATATTAGTATAAAGTTATTGGATTAGTACAAAAATTTGGTAATGATGTTATGAAAATATTTAATGGTGTATTATCACAAAAAAGAATTATATTTTTAGGATATGGATGTGGTGCAGATGAAATTTGTAATTATGTATTGGCAGCATGCTCAATGGTCTGTCCACCATTAAAAGGTACCAGAGAAAGATGTTACCCAAATTTCAATTTACATCATCAAATTTTAATAGATAAATTACCACCAAGCACAGGTGTTATACTTGGTGTTGCAAATCCAGTTTTTGAAGAACGTTCCGAGTGGTGGGATATTCTTTGTAACATTGGTACCGGCAAGGTGATTTTAAACCCATCATTGATTTCAGAGGTTCCCGATAAATTCCAACAATACGATAACGATTTTATGGCAGAGGTAAACTACAACATTTCAGCTCATTACGGTGAAGATAAAATTAAATCTCTATTCCAAGAATACACTCAACACATTGTTGACATGGCTTTGGATGAGGAAGAGTTTTTAGACGATCAACAACGTCAATTGGCAATCGACGCAAATCACCAACGTATTGAAGCATGGACTAAAACTAAAACTTTTACCACCTATCTCTTTGATAAAGAAAACACTAAACGTACTAGTGCCATCAGAGACCACACTATTCTCTCATCAATTCGTAAACTTCGTAAGAAAAAACATATCCCCGAAAAAGAGGTTTTGAAAATCTATCACTCTTTTTTAAACTCTATTAAAACTGAAGAGCAAGTTACCGAATTTCTTTCTTATCTTCCAAAATCTCATGGTGGTTTATTCCCAGTCGCAGTTGGTTTATTCCATAAGTCCGATCAAGTACGTTATGCAACTTGTCAATTATTAAGAATTTTAGATAAATTTCAATCTGGTAACGCTTTTATTTCTGGTTTAAATCCCTTCTTAAAAGCCTCTTATGAAAGAACTTTAAGAATTCAAGAATTATTACAATCAAAAAATAATTAAATTAATTTAAATAAGAATAATTAATTAAAATAAAATAAAATAATAATAAAAATAAATAACAATAATAATAAAAAAATAAAAAATAAAAAATAAAAAATAAAAAATAAAAAATAAAAAATAAAAAAAATAATATAATAATATTATTTATTATCTCATTTAGGTTGACCTTTTTTTTTTTACACACAAAATATATATACAAAAAAATAAAAAAAATAAAAAATTAATATAAAAAAAATATAATAGTAATAATAACAATAATAATTAATATAAAAAAAAAGTAAGTGGTTTATATTTATACTAATTTTTTGATTTTATCATTTATTTTATATTTGATTACTATTTATATTTTTTTTATATATGTAATCATAAATTATTTCATCCAAAAAAGTTGTGGTGTGATTATGGGTGATATTATTTTTTTATGTACATGGATATTTTAAACATATTTTTAAAATAATTTATTTATCCCCCCCCCCCTGAGACACAACTACCCACATACACATACAAATGCACACCACACATACATAAAAATAAATACATATTTAATTTTTATTAATTTATTTATATCCCCACCACCCAGCCCATTGAGTTTATTTAATTATTTTTATTTCTAAAAGATGATTGTTGTTGTTTTGTTGTTATTGTTGTGTTTTAAGTTAATTACTACATTATTCGTCATTTCTTTTTTTATTTTTTATTTTTAAAAATAAATAATTATTATATTTTATTATTATTTTTTTTAATTAAAAATTTTTTCTTATTTTTTAAAAATAAAATAATCTTGTTGTATTTAGTTAATTTTAATATCCAATTTATCTTTTTTAAATTCAAAAGAGAGAGTGTGTATGTATTTTAATTTTTTAATAGTTTTTATATAATATATAAATAAAATAGTAAATATATAAAAAAATGGTATGTTTTATTTTTAAATTTTATTTTTATTTTATTTATTTATTTATTTTTTTATTTATTAATTAATTAATTTTATTAATTTAAGAATAAAAGAGAACAAGAAAAAGAAAATTATAGATTATTTGAATCTGTTTTAAATCAGCCACATGTTGCTGATACAAATAAATTGGGTAAACCACAAGATTATATTTCTTCAATAGAAAGTAGTGGAATGCCAAAGAAGGAATTTATAATGAATAAATATAGAGCATCAACTGTTGATTATATAATTGAAAATAATGTAGGTGATATTGTATATATATATATATAGTTTAAAATTGTTTAAACTAATTATTCGTGATATATCTTAAGCCTCCTTCTTTTTTAAATAATAATAATGATAAAACCACCACAACAACTACAATAAGTACTTCAAATAATGAGCCATGCATATTTAAACCAATTAATTTATCAGAATCTACAAATATATCGTCATCATCAACTTTAAATGTTATAAATACTAAACCAAGATCGAAATCATGTCCTCCTCCAAAAGAATTACCATGTAATAATTGTAAAAAAATGTGTTTAATTAATTTATTGGAGCCATGTGAAAGATGTGGTAATGGCCTTTATTGTTCTGATGAGTGTCAATATTCAAATTGGATGGAACATCGTAGTTCTTGTAAAAGTTTAAATCAGGTTGTTAAAATGAGTAGAAATAATTCATTCTAAGATAAACAAGTTCAATGGGCCTATATTTATTTAATTTAAAAAAAAAAATATAAAATAAAAAAAAATAGTGATCGAAATAAAATATATTTATTACACTTGTTTGTATTTCTAAATTAGGAGAAAAAAAAAAACATGAACATGATTTATTGTTCAATAATTTGACTGTTTAAAATTGTATGTTTAGATGTAAAATAACCAGTGGCAGAAGTAAAACCAATGAATGCATCATTTGTTGGTGGTTTTAAACCTTCAATTACAATATTATCCAAATATTTAACAGAATCCATTGTAACAGATAAAGAACTTGATGATCTTTTATATAAAATTTCAACGGAATGAATATTACCATCTTTCATTGATGTGGATGGTGTTGTACATGCAATTGAACAATCATGATCAGATGATAGTTTACCAAACTTACAACCTTGAATTGAGATATGATTATCATTTGGATCACCATCGTTTTTATAGGTGTCAAATTCAACTGCTACTATACCACTAGTACCACTATATCCAATCGAAGAGCCACCATAGTTTGGTCTTTCATGATTATCATTTGAATGTTTAAATACAACTGCAAAACCATCACCTCCATTATTATAATCATATGGTTTACTAATTTGAAATTGAAATTTAATCAATATATCACTTGTTAATGGTATTTTTAATTTGCTCCAAACTGCTCCATGTTGTTCTCTTTCTTCGCTTGTTAAAAAAAATTTACTAATTTTTTTAATTTCACTATTTTCATTATTATTTTTATTATTACTATTATTATTATTATTATTATTATTATTATTATTATTATTATTATTATTATTATTATTATTATTATTATTATTATTATTATTATTATTAT
>JACAFZ010008444.1:0-12777 GCA_015252675.1 Dictyostelium gargantuum | reverse complement strand
TCCCCCACCACAAACACAACAACAAAAAAAAAAAAAAACATAAAAAAAAACCAAAAAAAAAAAAAAAAAAAAAAAAAAAAAAAAAAACATGAATAACAACAACAACTTAAACAACATGTAATTTTATATAAACAAATTATCAAAATAATACAATAATTAAATTTAAATAAAAAGTTCCCAATGACTTCACCATTAGAACACCGGCGGTAAATTTACCGTAATTATGTTCAAAAAAAAAAAAAAAGGTTGATATAAATAACATTACTCGTTGTTCCGGACGCCGGCTCGATCCCCCTTCTCGACTAAGTCATCACGGGAAGACCCTACGTCGTCAGTAGTGAATTGACATCATTCTTAAAAACATGTAAAAAAAAAAAATTTAAATAAAAAGTTCCCCAATGACTCATCCATTGGAAAGGTTCCCAATGACTTCACCATTGGAACAACACCAGCGGTAATTACCGTAGTTAGGTACAAAAAAAAAAAAAAATCCTTAACCGCTCCTGTCTACGAATTGTAGATAGCACATGCATAAAAAAAAAAAAAAAAAATTATAGTTTACCATGAACTTGAATGTTCAAAAATAAAATATTTTCGAATTTATTTTTAATTTTTATTTTTATAATTTTAATTTTTATATTTTATATTTTATTTGGTGTTAACAACTTGTAATTTTATGACTACTAATTAATTTTTGATTTAAATAAAAAAAAAAATTTAAATGATTTATATTATAGAAAGTATTTATTTAATTTCTGGGGCTTTAACTGGATTAAAAATTAAATTTTTGCCAAACCAACGACCCTTCAACATACCTTCCCAATAAGCAGTTGGGAACACGTGTTTCTTTAAAAACATTGGGAAATAAGATTCTTTTGATTGATCGAATGGAAGAGATTCATCAACTTGGAGTCCATATTTAAATTCTGCCAAAATGATTTTATTGTAAGAGGTTGTAATTGGGCAAGAGGTGTAGCCATCGTATTTGGCGTTCAATGGTAAACCAAGTTTGTGACTAATTAAATTACCGACCAATACTGGTGCTTGGGATGTAATGGCAGCTGCGGTTTTGGAAGTTGGTAAATTTGAACAATCGCCCAAAGAGAAAACATTTTCATATTTAACATGTTGAAGTGTTTCTTTGTTCACATTGACAAAACCTGATACTGGATCGGCAAGAGGTGAACTTTTAATCAATTCAGATGGACCCATTGGTGGTACTACGTGTATCATATCATATTTAACAGTTTTATTGGTACCTTCGGCGGTTTCAAAGATTGCTTCTTTAGAATCACCTTTTATTTCAACGAGATTAAATTTAAAGTTTTGATGGACATTCTTTTCTTTTGCCATTTTATCTAAAACATCTGAATACTTTTGAACTGGAAACATTTGGGTGCCTGCACTATTGAAAAAAAGTGAAACTTTATCACGAATACCTTGTTTTCTGAGATAATCATCACATAACCAAAGTATTTTTTGTGGTGCACCACCGCATTTAACACCAGTAATCGGTACAGTAAATACAGCCACATTACCAGGTTTCAATGATTTTATAAATTCAAATGTTTTTTCACATGAATCATATGAATAGTTTGATGTAACACCATTTTTTCCCAAATTTTCCTTTAATCCTTTTACCTTATCCCAATAAATTTCTAAACCAGTTGATACAACTAAATAATCATAATCAATTTCTTTACCATCTTTTGTTAAAATTAAATTATCCTAATATTATAATAATATTAGTAAATTATAATAATAATAATGTTAATTTTTATGGTTTTCATAAAAAAAATTAAAACTTACATCTGGTTTAAATTGTGAAACTGAATCTTTAACCCAAGTAGTACCTTTTGGTATACAATCCTTTTCATCTTTTTCACTATCTTTTCTAGAGAAAATACCACCACCAACCAAAGTCCATAATGGTTGATAATAATGCTTGTCACTTGGTTCAACGATGATGATATCACCTTTACTTTTAAATTTATTTTCCAATTGAGATGCAACCGATAGGCCACCTGCTCCGCCACCAACAATTACTATCTTTGTTTGATCTTTTAATTTTCTCTTTTCCTTTTCACTATCTAATTGATTTGCAGAGATAACACCATTTGGTAATGGTGAATTATTGTTATTTGTTGAAGTTGGTGCAACTGCCAATGCATAAATTAAATTTTTAAACATTTTGTATTAAGTTTTTTTTTTTTTTTCTTGTTTTTTTTTTGAAACTATCTAATAAATATCTTTTATAAAAATTATATTTTTGTTTTTTTTGTAAATAAAAAATTAGAAATAAATATAAAAATTGAAAATGTGTGGTTGTGTGTTTATTTGTACTTTTTTTATTATTTTTATTTTTATTTCAATATTGTTTGTTTACAATAAATTTTTTTTTTTATTTAAATACCTTTTTTTTATATATTTTTTTTTTAAAAAAACGTCAATCGAATAAATAGAATATTCTATACAAGGAGATTACTTCTATAAAAATAAAAAAACCAAATTTTTTTTTTTTAAAACTACCTTGCGGTCTTATATTAAAAAATTTTAAAAAAAATAAAATTAAATTACAAAAAAATTATTTTAAATTAAAAAAAAAAAAAAAAATCTTTCATTTTTGAAATTTTCAACGAAAATTTATTCTCCAAGCTATCAAAATGTGGCGGCATATGAAAAAACAAAAAAGGAAGGTGTAGATAAAGAGGTATATAATGTTATTATTTTTACCTCCTGGTAATATAGACTATTTTATTTTATTTTGATTTTTTTTTTTTTTATTAAATTAATTATTATTTTCATCATTATTTACAAAAAAAGTTGGATTATAAAAAACTATTGGGGTGTAAAATTCTTCTTTAACAGATTGAATTGTAGAGATTAAAAATTGATATCTTTCTTTTCTAGTTGTTTGAGGTGAGGTTGGTGTACTGTTTTTACCACTAGAGGAAGATGATGATGATTGATGTTGTTGTTGTTTTAAATGGTGATCATAAATTTTAAAGAATCTATTTAAAATTTCTTTTTGTTTTGAAAATGGAATAAATAAACAATAACTAATTGGTTTAACTTTTAATAAAATGATTGGAATTTGTGATAAATCTACCAAATCATTGTATGTGAAAACCATAATTGGATAAAAGTGATTACCATTGTTGACTTCTTCGATTAAATTGGTAATGTGATGTGGTTTTGATACTGATAGATCAAAGAATTCCAAGTATTTATATTTCTTTTTGATGATGGATGGTTTGGTTCCAACTTTTAGTAATGATGAATGATATGGGTGATTGGAGTTTACGGTTCTATTTCCAACTGGTTTCAATGAGGTTGTATACAATGAGTATAGAATGGATTTCAAAGAGTATTCCTTTTTGAGGTGGTCTGTATGTTGCGTTTTATCGATTTGAGAATAGCAACAACTAATAAATAATGGTGTTGATGCGCATAATTGATTGTTTTCATTTTCATTGCCACTACCAATACTATAGTAATTACTCTTTAAAATATCAAATAACGATTTATAACGTACAATAAACTCTGGTAATATCAATTCCCATGGGAAAATTTGAAGACTCTTTGAGCAAATAAATAATAGTGGTGATGTTGAAATGTTTACCAAAGAGATGTTATCACTATTTTGTTGATGTAATTTTGTAGAGGAGGATGAGAATAAACCAAATGGTAATGCACTTTTAACCGTTGCAGCTGTGCTCTTTTTGGTGGCGGTTGTTGTGGTTATTTGGGTGGCTTGTTTTAGTTTTTCTTTTTCTGCTGGTAAAATTTCAAACAACGATGCAAAGGTGGTATGTTGAATTTCATTTACGATTTTCTTTCTTTCCGCTTCTTCTACAGCATTCTTATCGGTAGAGGTAAGGGAGAGTAAAGAGTTGAATGATGATAAAATTTCTGGCGTAAATGTGATTGCTTGATCCGATGTTTTAACATTGTTGGTGCCACCATTGCTACCTTCGGCACCAAATGATGTTAAACTCTTTCTTTCTTCTGCACTATTTACAAATAGATAAAGTTGAAGTGGGTTTTGTTCATTACATTCACGCATCTCACGGTGTGAAAATACTTTACAGAGTTGATATGATAATTGATCGATAGAGATGTATGCTTTAGAGTATGCAGGATCATCACTTTTAATCATTCTCTTTGCCATTGAAACCAATGAAATTTGTTGAGTGGTATAAACTTTTCTACCAACACTTGAGCTTGAACCAACACTCATACTTCTACCATGAATATCAGGATTCAATAATTGATTTGGACTTGGTAAATATGGATGTGTAGATTGGTGACCATGACTAATTGGATGAGAGATATTGTTGTTGTTGTTATTGTTGTTGGTAGTGGTACTATCGCTTCTATTAAATTCTCTTTCAGATTTATCAGATTTCTCTGAATCAGATTTATCAGATGAATTATCACCTACAAATACACCTCTTCTAACAGAGGGTGGAGAATCTGGTGTTGTTTGTGGTGGTAAATTGGAACTATAGAGTGGAGGAGTGGCGGAATTTGTATTGTTGTGATGGTGACGATCATTGTGGTGGTGGTGATGATGATGACGATCATGTTCATCATCAGTTCCACTGCTTGTACCAGTTGGAAGACCAATGGTGGTAGAAAGAAAAGAAATGAATTCAGTGTGGAAATTTTGAGTTTTCTCTATAAATTTAGGTGTGGTTTTGTAAGAGTTTTGATTACTTTTACTAAAGGATCCGAAAAATGATTTCTTTTTAATGGTATCGACACCACTTGTAACACTTGTGTTGCTGCTTGTACTACCGGTTGAACTATTGATACTTGTATTGCTATTCGAGTCGCTAATGTATGGTGTTGCATTTGCCCAGTATGGACGGTTACAAAGGAACAACAATATGTTCTCCAAAGTGATCAATGGGGAAACGACAAACAAGGATTTTTCATTGGCATTGGATAAAAGATACACCTCGAGGTATAAAAGATTGGTTGGTGGTGCCAAAGGAGTTAATTCTTCAACCCCACCGATTCTATTGAATTTCTTTCTACCAGAACTTGGAACATAATGAATAAAGTAATTATCGACTTGAAGCGATATAACCAATCTTTGAAGCGATGCATTGATACGTGATGTTGTAGAGTTGAATGAAATCTCCTCATATTTTGAAGCATAATTTCTAATGGTACCTCCACCACTACTAACACCAATGGTACCATTGCTTGTATTGGAGAAACCACTATTACTAACTTGATTGACGCCAGTGCCTGTACCACCAGACGAAGGAGTTCTACCTCTGGTGGATGAGGTACCACCGTTACTGTTTGATGAATTATCCAAATTACCTTTGGCTTGAGAACGGAATAAACTTGCCAAATTATTGGTGCTAAAAGCTGGTGGCATTTGTTGAGACGAACCCAATGGGCTTGTTGTACCACTATTGCCAGGAGTACCGTTTGTGGCAGCGGCTGCTGCATTTAGATTGGCAACATGACTCTTGTAGGATTGCATTACTTTGAGAATTTGTTTAATGATACCTTTGTTTCTTGTTGAAAGTTCTTCTTGAGATATTTTACCGATTGAATATTTTCTAATCTCGTTTCTAATGGAATGGAAAGAACCCCAAATTTTTTCGCCAACTTCGTCGCCTGTCAATACACTCTTTTCCTCGTCTTTTGTTTTTTCACCAAACGTCAAATTGGAAACGCCACCAACAACAGTATTGTTATTGGCGTTTGAACTTTTTGGGGAACCACTTGCCATTTGATTTTTATTTACAGAAAATGAGACCTCCATACGATTCTTTTTGAAACTTCTACCAATGGTCAATGATTTGTAGGCATAAGGAACAAAAATTTTATCGATTTGAGGTGTAGATTCGTAGGCCATTGGTTTCGAGGAATGAATTGGACGTTGAGTAGCCTGTTGAATATCCAATTCCAAATTCAAATAGCTATCGATAAGCATTAGATTCTTGTTGATCAATTCTTGATCAAAGGCGAAAAGGAATCTTAGCATACGTTTACATAGACCGAATATCTTTTTAATGAATTGCAATGGTGCGGATTTAATGATCAAAGATGGACCATCAAAAAATAAAGTATAGTACAATTGCTTACATTCTGTCCAATAACTGATTGCCAAATCACGATCACCTTGCAAGAATTTCAACTCGGCCATATTCATATAGTTTTTGAGTAACACCAATATATTGCAGGTGTCAATGTTGATGTTTAATGCCAAGGTGGCAGGATTTTCAATCAATTCAAAACTGATGTAAAATTCTTTTAAGGTTGGTGGTGGTGGAGGTGGTATTGGTATTGTGGTACCGGTTGCAGAGTTGGTGGCACTGTTTGGTGTGTCATTACTACTTGAACGGAGGGAGTCTTTTTTCATTTTTCTTTTCTTTAGATCTGATAGTTGTTGTTCTTGTTCACCATCTTTTTGAATCAATTTAGATGATGGGAAATGTGGTAAACGAGCAACATCATCAAATGGATAATGGAGAAGAGCTACTGGTCCAAACACACGGTCCAAATAGGTTTCGGCTATACGACTGACAGTTTTTTGAATCTTTACATCATCACCGATTGATTTAAAGTAATGATAGGCACGCTTATAACTTGCAACGCACTCTTGAATTA
Organism: Dictyostelium gargantuum; assembly: GCA_015252675.1. Lineage (NCBI taxonomy): Eukaryota > Evosea > Eumycetozoa > Dictyosteliales > Dictyosteliaceae > Dictyostelium > Dictyostelium gargantuum. The sequence goes on along the minus strand of JACAFZ010008444.1, from coordinate 6,141 downwards.
AATCACCTGTACAATTGTAATTGGTAGTGGTACAAGCATCCACAATATCTTTCCAATCATCACCAGTTGGGCGTAATGTAGTTGGAAAAGTAACCAAAGTAGCATTGGAGAAGGAAACAAGTCTTTGGAATATTTTACCACGAATGTAAAAGTATTGACCACGTGCGTTCAAACTGGAGAATGGACAAGACTCTATGGCGCATTCAATACAAACCAATGCCTCGCTAAATCTGTTGGAATGGTAGTAATTGATACATTGAAGTTCCCAATATTTAAGGTTTCTTTCAATTTTTTGCCCTCCGCTTCCGCCTTGATGATAATGGGATTTACCAGCACCCAATGATGTTGGTCCAGAGTTTTTTAATACTCTACCAATACCAATACCTAAACCTCCGCTACTACTGCCTCCATTATTATTACTATTGTTATTACTATTATTATTATTACTATTTACAAAATTGCCACCGTGGATTCCACCGCTGCTGTTGGCGCCAGAGAATGAAGAATTTGATGAAGTTGAAGAGTTTAAGGATGGTGGCCCACTTGAACTACCACCGCCAAATGTAGAATAGCTGCTATCCTCATTGTCCAATAAATTTAAAAGGTTTGTACACTCTTCGAACCATTCCTTTTTTGTGTATGCTTTTGCCAAAAGAAAGATCAATGAGTTTAATTTACCATGAGGAAGTGGATGTCTTCTCATGTATTCTAAAAGTTCTAAACCTTTTTCAAAATGATAACTCTCCAAATAGAGTGATGCCATTTTAAGTTGAAATTGAAAGAAAATTGGATTATCAAAACGTGGTGTTTCTGGTGTTTTATTGAGATTATTAGAGGAGAGATGATTTGGAAGATCACCACCTCCACCCATCAAACTATTGGAGACACCACCTCCCACACCACCACTACTTGGTGATTGGGTTGGACGTGATAGAATAAAGTAAACCACTTTAAGATATTCCTCAGCTTGTTTGTAACTACCTTTCTCCCAATAAAGGGTTGAAATGGTTTCACATAGGTAAATGATTTCATTGGTTTTGCTTTGAGGATCATCTTCGAGATAGTTATTTAAAATTTGTTTGTAGTAATAGATGGCTGATGGGATATCATCGTTTTCTCTGGCCAATGCTGCAACTTTTCTCAACAATGAACCGTATTCTTTCTTTTTTCTAATGTTGTAATTGAGAAGAGCATTGTCAAATGAAACAATGGCATATTGATACTTAAAGTTATCCAATAGCACACCAGCATAGGCAATTGAAGCGTTGGCAGCCAATTCCGATAATACCAATGGTAAACCGATTGCTGGTTGTTTACATTTATCAATGATGTAAAGACATTCAAATAAAAACTTTTCGGCCATTACCAAATCATTACCATCGACTGCATTCAAACCAAGAGCATAGGCTGCTTTTGCTTTTAAAAAAGTTGGTGGGACCTCTGGATATAAATCGGCTAATAATTTCATACGATAATTTGCATCCAATAAAAGGTCACTGTCGGAGCCAGTAAAGGTATAATCTACTTGATAGGTTTCATCTGCGGTTACCAATCGTTTGGTTGTCAATGGTGAAATACCATTTAAATGAAAATGGATACCAATCAAAGATCTTGCCATTGCATTCTTTGTTCCAATCTCCAAGTATTCTTTATTTGGATTGATGGTTCTATAAATTTGTTGTGATGAATTTGAAGGTGATATTGGATGGTGTAATGATGATGATGAGGTTGATGATGATACATTAATTTTTGATGGTGACGGTGATGGTGATGTCGTTGTTTGTTGTTTTGGTGGTTGCATAGATAATTTAATATTACATTGTTGATAAACTCTTATAAATGTATTTAGAGGATTAGTTTTCTCTTCTTCCATAGAAGAGAATTCATTTGGTCTAACTCTAAATTCAGGTTCCTCGTCTGAATCTTTTCTATTCTTTTTATTATTATTATTATTATTATTATTATTATTATTATTATTATTATTATTATTATTATTATTATTATTATTATATCGATTTTGATTATTATTATTGTTATTATTTGATGATTGATCGCCATTATCATCTTTATAATTAAAATCGTCTTCGTCGTCACTTTTATTACTATTACTACTGTTTGTTGATTGATCACCACTATCATCATCTGTATAACTATCCTCATTGTTTTGATTATTTTTATGATGTAAATGGTGCGAATAACATTCGGCTACAATAATATCTACATGTGGTGCATTATTAATGGATAAATTCTTGAGACCTTGATACATATGTTTAAAGGATGCATCTTCTTCAGGGGTCCAAAGTTTAGAAGCTAAATATAACATTTGAAAAGCATAATGATAGGTGACATCCTTTTCCTCTTGTTCTTGTTGTAATTGTTTAGAGGTTGGTGTCATTGATGGTGGTAAAGGTACGTTACCCAATTGAACTCTACCACCACGATTACTCAACGACAACAAAGATGAGGATAGGCAATCACGTAAATCTGTAAAAAATTCCATAATAGTATCCCAACAGACTACGTCGTGACCAAAAATGTGTAGTGTATAACAAAATTCTAGTGTAGCTCTTGCCCAAACTTTTGGTTGATTCTTTAATTTAATGGATTCTTGAGCGAAATCATTTCTCAACTCTTCGATCGATGAACGTTGAGTGACCACACGTAAAGCACGATCTTCACCTTGTAGATGTTTAACAATGATACTAGATAACCATTGTGATAGTGCTTCTTCGTGAAGGAAAGGATGACCATCAACCGTTGCCAATGAATAGAGATAGGATGGTTTTGGATATTTTACAATTTCAAAGTTTTGATTGGCAACTGAATCCAATAATTTATAATGTGGTAACATTCTATCTTTACCAAAACTAGTTGCAACGGCAGGACTTTGACCTGCCAATTGTAAAACTGGTCTTCTATCTTCTTCTTCATCCAATCCCAATTCTGCATCCCAATCTTCTTCGTCTGATTCATTCTCTGTTTGTTGATCATCTTGTTGTTTTCTTACTACCACATCACCTGAATCGTCTGAATCAAAATCAAGTACATCTTCATCTTGTTGTTGTAATTGTTGAATTTTTTTAATTTCATTCATTAATACTATAGCTTCATTCTCTTGAACTCTTTGACCATTATTATTGTTATTATTATTGTTGTTACTAGAAATACATTGTTGTTGTTTTATTGAATAAATAGATCTTTTTATATAACCTAATGCTAAATCGATTTCATTTAATTGTTTTAAAGTTTTTGACATTTGAAAACAACCAATAGTAATATAACTCCAATCTTTAATCTTTTTTTGATTTAATTGATTTAAACATTCTTTGTTATGAGTTGTGTGATTGGTGGTTGAACAATGTTGAAATAATATAAAACGTAAAAGTTGTTCAAAATATTTAGTTGCAGTTATAGGAAACTCACTAGTTTGGTAAGCTAAACCCAATTCTAATAAAATTTTCAATTGAATAGATTGAAATAATATTTTATCTCTGTTTGAAACCTCCAATGCTTTTTTAAGGTATTCTGTTGCATTGAAAATATTTGCCATTGTTTTTGAAGCCAAACCTAAATTAAAATATAAATCCAATTCATATGAATCATTATAACAACTAACACCACCACTGTCATCACCAAACTCTAAATCTTCTTTATAATCTTGATAAATTTTATTTGCACTAGAAAATTGATTAAATGCTAATATATTTTGTTGTTGACTTTGATACATTAAACCCAATTCAAAATAACCTTTTGAAATATCTAATTTATCCCCTTTTAATTCTTTAATTTCTATATTTTTTAATTGATTTTCAATTTTCTTTTTAAATTCATTCTCTATTTGTAATTTATATATATGATTGGGAACATTAATGTTAGTATATAGGTTATGAAATATTTATTTAAATATGTATTTACCTGGTAAAAGTTTTGGAATATTTGTAGTTGTTGTTGTTGTTGTTGTGGTGGTGGTTGTTGGAATTGTAGTATCTATATCTGAACCAACTATAGTAAATAATAGTATACATAAAATGATTAGGTTAGTATTTTAAAAACCATTATTAATTATAATATATTAATGTTAATAATACATACAAGTTATTAATGACAATAATTCAGTAATTGTATGTGAAATTTTATTTTCTGAAATTTGAATATTTGGATTACCAGATCTTGCTCTTGATAATATATTTACGGCTGGTGTTAAAATTGATTTATTTTCACTTTCAGAACTATCATTGAATACGAAATCATCATCCCATTCTGCTTTTGTGGTTGGATCAGCTTTGATACCCAAAATTTTCATTTGAGGTAATGGTGAACCCATACTTACTGTACTGGAATCACCAAAATCTGCATCCCAATCATCTGCAACAGATTCTTTTCTATTTTGCAATATACCTTTAGATGGTGATTCTAATTGATTATCCCAATCGTCATCCTCGTCATCATCTTCTGTAAAATTTTGAATTGGTTTTGGTACTGTAGTGGTTGTTGTAGTAGTAGTATTTTTATTACCACCAATACCACCACCATTTGATGAAATAGTTGGTGATTTATTTGGTGGTGTAGTTGATGATTTTAATGCTGATTTTAAATTTAATAAATTATTATTATTATTGTTATTATTATTATTGTTACTAGATGTGGAAGCTGGTGGTGTTGTTGTTGTAGTTGTTGATGTTGTAGTTGTATTAGCATTCTCCATTAAATCTAATTTTGATTTCTTCTTTGATAAATTTCCTATTGTTAATTTTCTTTGTAATGAAGATGTCATATTACTTTGTTGAGATGAACTTGAGTCGCTGAAATCAGCATCCCAATCGTCATCATCACTCATCTTTTATGTATTGTTTATTACTATTATTATTATTATAGTAAATATTATTTATTTATTTATTTATTTATTTATTATTATTATTATTATTATTATTATTATTATTATTATTATTATTATTATTATTATTATTATTATTATTATTATTATTGTTATTATAGTAAATATTTATTATTTATACATAAATTATATATATATATATATACATATACTGTTATATATTATTGTAGTTTTTTATTTTATAGTTTAATATTATTATTAATGGCTTGTATAAAGTATATATAAAGTAATGAGAGATATGTTTTGAATTTGAAAAAAAAAAAAAAAAAAAATTTTAAAAAATTTAAAAAATTTAAAAAAAAAAAAAAATTATTATTTTTATTATTTTAAAATAAATTATAAATCAATGAAGTAATATGATACTATTTTTAAAATTCACATAAACAATAGAGAATCAGACAACGATGTGTTTTTATATTACAAATATAATAATGTATATATATATCTGTCTCTCTTCTCCTTTCTAATAAATTTATTGATATTAAATAAAAAATAATTGTAAATAATTATTGAAAAAAAATGGTAAAAAACAGTGTGGCTTTCAATTTTTATTTTTTTTTCTGAAAAAATCTATTTTTTTTTTAAAAAAAAATTATTACATTTGCAGGTGTTTGTGTTTGTGCTTGTGTTTGTGAAACCAGTTAATTTTTTTTTTCTTTTTTTTCTTTTTTTCTTTTTTTCTTTTTTAAAATTACTAAATACGATATAATATAGATCCATTTTATTTCAATTATTTGAAATCATAAAAATGCAGGCGGTTTGTGTAATTTTTTATTATTGCTGTTTTGATTTTGTGGTAAAAAAAACAAAACAAAAAAAAACATGTGTAATAGGTTTAAGCACCCCCCCCCTCTCCATCATGCAATAAAATGAAAAACATACATGTGTGGTCATTGTAAATATCCAAATCATCACCATCCTTTTTGGTTCATTACAACTGAATTTTTTTAACTGTTTTCAATATCTTGTTCTTGTAATTTCTCAAGTTGCTGTTGTTGTTGTGGTTGTTGTTGTTGTTGTTGTTGTTGTTGTTGTGTTTTTTCTAGTTGAAAATTTAAAATATAATTTTGGATTAATTTATCTTTTTCCACCAAGTGTGAAATATTACCATTCAATAATTCAATTTCAAAATTTATAGATTCAAGTTGCTTTATTATTATTATTATTATTATTATTATTATTATTATTATTATTATTATTATTATTATTATTATTATTATTATTATTATTATTATTATTATTATTAT
>JACAFZ010008333.1:0-12811 GCA_015252675.1 Dictyostelium gargantuum | reverse complement strand
TTTTTAATTAATATTTATTATTTTATTTTTAATTTTTTTATTTTTTAATATTTTTTTTTTCATTTTTTTTTTAATTTTTTTTTTAATTTTTTTTGAATTTTTTCAAAAAATTGGATTTCCCACAACTCTAAAAAAAAACAAAAAATAAAATAAAATTAAAAAAAAAATTTCTTTTCCACCGCAACGCTTTCTTGAAAATTTATTTTTGTTTTAAAAATACTCACCCCCACTACATTACAAATTTCTAATATTTTATTTTCAAAACAATTATTTATGCAATGCTTTCTGTAATATTTATTTTAATACCTTTTTTATATATTTTTTTTAAAAAAAAAGAGTTATTAAAGAGTAAGACTCAGTTTTATATAATTTCTTTATTATTATGTTCAATATTTTTTTATGTAGACTTTAAATGTAAGTTTTATTATTATTATTAATATTATTATTATTACTAACCACTGTTTTTTTTAATATACCAAACCCAGTATTTTCGAGTTTAAGAAGTGGTAGTTCAACAACTACTCCTACTAAAACCATAGCAGGATTAAATTTTTCAAATTCAACGACTGCTGTCATTCATATACAAAGTGTACCTAAAGAAATCAATAATATAAGGTACGAAAAAAGAGAATTTTTTTCAGCATTTAAAGATTATTTTTCACCAACATCCGATAATGTGTTTGTTTATGTACTCAAAAATGAATATTCTTTAGATGGGGATGAAAGTTTATATCAAGATTGGGTTATCAATAAACAAGTTAATGATTTAGGTTTTGAGATTTTTAATAGAATTAAAAGCATAAAAGATGCACCAAAAGGATGTGTGTTGATAGTAGTTTTAGAACCAAATGCCAATGGTTATTTTTCAGGTATTTCAAAACTTATTGGATATAACAATTTTGAACACAATAAGGCAAAAAATTTAAATTTGTATTCAAAAGTTATCTTTTTAGGAACAAAGCCAGACTTTTCTAAATTTCATATGGATTTAGATTCATTCCTACCAACCCATAGACAATATAGAGTAGTGGATCATCCATTTAAATCCGAATTTCACATTATTCACTATGTTACATTGGCATCTATAAATCCAAATTCACCAATGGGTGAATCTATTAAAAATTTAGAGCAATTACAATACCCAAAACTAAACGCCAGTAATAACATTAATTGTTCAAGCACCAGATCATTGGTATCAGAATTACAAAATTGGGGGATGTATTCTTGTTTTCATATAAATATGCATAGATTACTTTTGACTATGTATTCTGGTAGAATGTTTATATTACAACAAGGTGGTTTTCAATATGGTACATTTAATAATTTATTTCTATCTCTATCTATGTAATTATCATATTATTATTATTATCAGCAGCATCATCTGTTATCCATTCCCAATACTAATATCATAATATTATTATTTATTTTTATTAAAACCAATAATAGATGTGATAATTATCCATATGATGCATTAAAGTTAACACAACATAAAATAAATACTACACATTATACGGAATCGAATGATATAAATGTATTACTTGGACCATCTTTAGAACATTATGCAAAAGATACTGGAAATTATTTACCAGATGGATTGAATGAAAACTTTATGAATGGATTTCAAGCACAATCTTTTTTGGTTCAATATTTATTTATTCCAACTTTTGCACTCAGAGAATATATCAATATAGCAACCAATGCTATATTCAAAACACCATTTCAACCACGTTGTATTTCTTTTCATGTAAGACATGGTGATAAAGGTATTGAATCAGATATATTTCATTTTGACCAGTACATTGGTGCATTGAAATCACTTGTCAAGGCTGAACCCTATACAATTGAAAACATTAGAGATATATTTATAATGTCTGATGATCAATCTGTAATCGATACATTTAATAATTGGAACTCATATTCAGATTTTGGAGTTAATTTTAAAATTAATTCATTGGATATTGAAAGAGCAAATGCTAAACATCAAGCTCACAACTCATTTAATCCCAACCTCTCCAAAGAATATTATGGTATGACTATGCATTCCGAATCAATCATTGCATCTCGTTGTGAAGTTTTCATTGGCACTTTATCTTCAAATATTGGAAGAATGATCGTTGAGTTGCAAGCTTCAAACCACAATATAAATAATTTAAACTATACATATGGTAAATATATATTTATTATAATATTCCAAATATATACAACAACTATATTAATATTAATATTTTTGTTTTATAATTTTATAGTTAGTTTGGATATGCCTTATCCTCATGATATGAGTAGGGTTCCACAAACAAAATATACCAGATAAATAATAATAACTAATAATATAGTAATAGTAATAATAATAATAATAATAATAATAATAATAATAATAATAGTAATATAGTAATAATAATAAATAATTATAATATAAAATTATTTTTGTAACAAATGATGAAAATATTAAACTTTAAATTTATAGTGGGGTACTATTATAAAAAAAATAAAGTTGTTGTACGAATAAATGATTTTTGTAAAAAAAAACAAATATATAAACCCCCATCGTGTTTTATTTTATATTTACAATGTATCATATGTATATATATTTGTTTATTGTTTGCTATTTGTTTATTCTAATTTAAAATTTGATTTAATTAAAAATTCTTCCAATGTTGTTAATTTTGCAATTTTATGAGCAAATGTTTTATCAATACCATCTACTTTGCTATCAAATTCATTAAAAAAAGCCATCATATCAGCGAGAATACTAGCATCAGGTCCAAATTGTTTATATACTGAGGGTGGAATATAATTGTAAACTACTTTTTTACCAGTTACTTTTGAGAATATTTGAACGACTTGTGTTGGTTTTAATTGTTCGGTGGTAAACTGAATGATTTCTCCTTGATGTGCTAAAGGATCTTTAAAAAAGTAACTTACAATAATACCTATATCATTGATATCACCATAATCTAATGGATATTTTGAATTTGGATCATTTGGCATACTAATTTCATAGAGATTCTCTTTACCCTCAACTGGTGTTGGTGAGAAAAAACTAATAAAATTTTGATAGTACCATGGTGCGTATACAAATGATGAAATGAAATGTGAGTTATTTTTTGATAGATTTCTAATGTATTGTTCAATCTCAGCTTTATTGTCTAAATCTGGTACCAAATGTTTACCATTTGATAATAATTTTGCCGATGGTAAACTACTAAATACAATATGTTTAACACCAGCAGCCAATGCTGCATCTGCTACCTTTTTACCGTATTCAATCTCTTTATCTGGATAACCATCTGTATTTGTAACCAAATAAACACCATCACTTCCTTTTAATGCTTTTTCAATTACTTCAATTGGTTGTGATTCATCACATTTTACAATTTCAATTAAATTACCACCCAATTCTTTTAATTTTTTTGATGCTTCTGAATCTGGATTTCTGGTGAATGATCTAACTCTAAAACCATCATCTAATAAATGTCTAACACATGATCCTCCTTGATTACCAGTTGATCCAAAAACTGTTATTAATTTATTTGTTGATATTGTTGTCATTTTTTTGAATTTTTTCTAATATTTATTATTATTTATGTTTTTTGTTTGGTTGTATTTAAAATGTTGTTTTTTTTTTTTTTTTTTTTTTTTTTTTATTTTTTTTTTTTTTTTTTTAAAAAAATTTTTTTTTTTTTTTTTTTTTTTTTTTTTTTTTTTTTTTTTATTAATTAATTAATTTATTTTCGGAGATGAGTAATTGGTCTATTTATTACTGATGTACACGTGTATGATATTATTAATATTATTGTTGTTGTTATTATGTTGCGTTATTTTAATATACAAAAATAAAAAGAGTGAAAGAATATGTAATGATGATTGAATGAAAAAAATAGAATATTGTGGTGGTCGTTGTAATTTTTAACAGTTTCTAACATAAAGGAAGATAATCTGCATTAACAGTTCTACGTCTAGCCCAACCAATAATATCATTTTTTTCGTGATTACAATATCCACATCTTTTAATATTTGAACGCATACAAGAGTAACATTCGACCTATAGGTATTTTTTAAAAGTATAATTTTAATATGGAGCTTATAAGAAATAAAAATAAAAAAATAAAAATACATACACAATACCAAGCTCTTAATGATATTTCTTCAGGTGCTTCAGTTAAAATATCATGACTATTACAAACATGATTATTTCCAATTGCTTGACCACAACATGGAAATGAACAAATTTTAATTTGTGTTGCAACAGTTGACATTATATTTATATTTTAAAAAACAACAATACTAGTATTTGTTTTTATGTATGTGTGAAGAGAGTGTGCGTGTGTTGTGGTGTGAGACTTAAAGTAAAAAAAAAAAAAAAAGTTTTTTTAATTTTTTTTTAAAATTATTATTTTTTTTAGTAAAAATAAAATTAAATATAAATATTTATTTTTTATTTATTTTTTTAGTAAACTGTGGTGTTGTGGAAGCGAATATGTGGTGTATTAATAAATTAAAATTTAAAATTTAAAATTTAAAATTTAAAAAAATAAATTATGTGCGCACGAGCGGGTGTGTTTGTTGAATAAAAAAAATATTGTGTGTGCAATGAAAAATAAATTAAAAAAAAATATAAATATTAAAAAAATAAATTTTTTTTTTTTTTTTGTTTATGTATTAAAAAATTCTAATAGTATAAAATAATAATCTAATATTAAGTATGAAGCTGGTTTGTTTTTGTTATTTTATTTTATTTTTTATAATTAAAAAAAAAAAAAACAAAAAGCAAAGTAATTATTGAACCGGACGGAGGTAAAAAAAAATAAAAAAATAAAAATAAAAAAACAAAAAATAATTTTTCAAAGAGTTTTTACCCAGTCTTTTAAAAGAAAATAAGTATCTTGGATGACGAGATGAAAAGTTGGCCAGTGTGTATTTTTTTTAATTTTTTTTTTTTGAAATATATTTTTTTATTTAATTTATTAATACCATCATATCACCACGTTCACACACACATCCACCAACCATCATTCAATTTTTATTATGTTTTTTTTTAATGAAATAAAACCAACATATTCACACAATTTATTTTTAAAAATAGACCGTGATATTAATAAATACACACAAAACAACCACTTTTTAATTTTTTTATTTTCATATAATGTGTTTGTTTTGTGTTCATATAAAAAACAATATATTGGTTTTTTTTATTTTCTTTTTCTTGTTGTTGGTGATTTTTTTTTATTATTATTGTAATCATCATCCTCAAAATTATTAATAATTTCATCGTTATCTTCACCGCCACCACCACTACCAACGCTATTATTACTACCACTATTATTTTCATTTTGTTCATCTTCCTCTTCTTCATCTATATTTGAATTGTCAGTTGAAATTGGACTTTCAATTGAAGCAGTTGATGGTGATAATATACTACTAGTACTATTTCTATTAATTGATTTAATTTTGTTCTTGGTGCTATTATTATTGTTATTGTTTTTGTTGTTGCTCTCTTGTTCATCACAATCATCATTGTCATCATCATCATTATCACTTAACTCATCTTTCATTTTTTTTGTTATATTATCATTTGAATTTGATTCAATTAAACATTGTTTTATAAAATCTGAACTAGTTGGTAAAAGTTCTAATGGATTATCACGATAGATAATGAACCAACCTTGTAATTGAGCGGTACTAATGGAGTTGCCTTTAAGGGTGTTGGTTATTTCTGGTACGATATGATGATATTTTTTATCAAAGAATCTCTTAAACATCATTTCGATTTGAAGTGGTGATGCGTAATCAAATTTAACTTTTAAATCTATACGACCGGGTCTAATTAGAGCGGGTGATAATCTATCCAAATGATTGGTGGTCATCATTAAGATTCTACCATCAGATGAAGCCAAACCGTCTATGGCATTCAATAATGCACTAAAAGTAAGTACATTATTCTCTGATTGATTCTTTCTTTTAACAAAAACAGCATCTATATCTTCCAACACCAAAATGGTATCTTTATTACATTTTTGAATGATGGAATGAATGTTACCGTCATTGATACCTTTACTCATATTCATTATACTAATTGATTTACCAAAATGACCAGCCATCGATAGGATGAATGATGTTTTACCAGAACCTGGTGGTCCATATAAAAGATAACCACGTCTATAGGGTACACCCGTATCAGTATACCATTTCTTTCCATGAATAAAATTTGATAAATCACCTACCACTTTTTCACTTGTATTTGAATCTAAAAATACTGAATCAACTAATCTTTTATTTTGACATGCAATACATTCCCAAAATACAGCAGATGGATCTAAACTATAAATTTTTGTCTTCATAATAATAGTAATAACAATTATCAATGAATATTTTGTTAGTTTTTTGTTTCCTATAATATTAGTAATAATAATAATAATAATAATATTAGATACATACTTTATCTTTATTTAAAGAAAGTGAATATTGAACAGCAGTTTCAAGTAATGAATTAACTACATCTTTATTACCACCATAAACAGTAAGATATAAACTATCATCTTTTAAACCATCAAATGAACGTTTGTTTGAAGTTTCACGTACTATTGAAATTAAATGACCTTTAAAAGATATCCATTGAGTACCAGTTGGTAATAATTTAAGATCCAATTTTTCATTTTCATCAGATTCAACATTTTGATATCTTGCCATTACACTAACACCACGAGTACCGATTATTGTTGTTTGAGCACTTAACCATTCTAAAAAATAAACAAACATTGCATCTGGATATGATAGATGTGCTGTGAAATAAAATCTATTCTTTATCAATTCAATTATACTAATTAAATAACTTTTAAATAATGTTATAATCCATGTTACAAATAATAATGTAATACCAAATTTTATCATTTCATATTGACTACTACTACTACTATTACTACCACCCTTTGCAGATGCTGCCGCAGCATTCCCACCAAATAACATACTAAATAAACCAATACCAGATGAAGTTAAATCATTACCACCAATATTTAATTCACTTAAACTATCCATATAGTTTTATGTTTAATACTATAATAATATTATTTCAATTATTTATTTATTTAATATGGTAACAACAAATAAAAAAAAAAAAAAAAAAATTTTTTTTTTTTTAATTTAAAAAAAAAATTATTTTTTTAATTTAATTTTTTTTTAAAAAAAATTTTTTTTTTTTTTTTTTTTTTTTTAATTTAGAATGTATTGGTGTGTTTATATGATAGATCTAAATTAATTCTCCCATTTTCAAAAAAAATAAAAATAAAAAAAATTAAAAAAAAAAAAAGATTGAATATTTCTATATTAAAGATAAATATATTAGTATTTATAATACTATCTTGACTCAAAACCAACACACTCACACTCCCACACAAAGAAATACTTTTATTAATAAAGATCCCTTTTTTAATATTATTTCCCCACCACACAGATTGTTTATAATAATTATTATAATAATAATAATAACAAATTATAATTATAAATGAATTTAAATAAAAGAAAAAATGATGTTACCGAAAATGGTAATGATAATAATGATGATGATGTTGAGGGTGGTAATGAAAAAATATGGTTAATTACAGGTACAAGTAGCGGTATTGGATTAGAATTGGTTAAATTATTAATAGTTAAAAATAAGGGACATAAAGTATCAGCATTTACTCGTAACCCAAATGAATTAAAAAAACAAATAGATAAACTATTATTATCGGATCATAAATTAAAACAACATAATAATAATAATAATATTAATAATGATAATAACAATGATAATGATATTGAAAATGATAACAATAACATCATAATTTATAATAAATTGTTATTAATTATTAAAACTGATATAACAAATGATGAAAATGTTAAAGAATCTGTTGAATTTACAATTAAACATTTTAACAAACCAATTGATATACTTGTAAATAATGCAGGATATGGTATATTAGGATCAATAGAAGAGTTATCAGATAATGAAATTAGATCAATTTATAATGTAAATGTATTTGGTGTATTAAATGTATTAAGACACACAATTAAATATTTTAGATTAAGAGAACAACAAAAACAAAAACAACAACAACAACAACAAAATTATGGTTTTATAATTAATATATCATCAATGGTTGGTTGGATAAATTTAAATAATTATTCAGCATATTCATCAACTAAACATGCATTAAATAGTATAACATTTACATTGGAAAAAGAATTAAAGCCATTTGGTGTTAAATGTATATTAATATCACCTGGAACAATTAAAACAAATTTCGTGTTGGGTAATTCTTTTAAAATTTCAAATAGATTGATAGATGATTATAAAACCAATCAATTATTTGATGAATTTAAAAAAAGATCACCATCAAGTATTGGATGTCCAGAAAAAGCAGCACAACTAATATTAGATTTAACCAGTTATACAACCTCTTTCCCAACTAATATTTTCATGGGTAGTGATTCATTAACAAGATGTACTGATCAATTAAATAAACATATAAAAGAATCAAATGAATATTCTTATTTATCAAATTTTACAGATTATAATAATAATATTAATAATAATATTACAACACCAGTATCTAAATTATAAATATATAAAAGATGAGTTTTTCAAACCATCACTTCTAATTTATTTAAATTATTTTCATTTTCTTGGAGATGTTGTTGATGTTTTTGTTTTTTTTCAATTTGTTGAATTTCTTGGATTATATGAATTGGTTGAGGTAAATAATTTCTTTTAAAGAATGCAATTGAATAGGCAGGTAATAAAGACAAGATAACAACAAATAGTAAACATATATAAAAGGTAGGTAGTTGAACAATTACTAAAAAAATATGATAATAATCACCACGATAGCCAAATAAACTATGTATTAAACTATAAACCAATTGGACAAAGAAAAAGAATATAAAAGTAACAGAGAATGAAATAAGAGTTAGAGTGACCCATCGTTGTACGACCATCACCAATCTAAAATTAACTACAAATACCAAACAGGTGAAAGCAAATGCAGATTGATTTCTTAGGCCATTGATTTTACCATCACCAATTAATAAACTTGATTCTTCATTAAATAAAAAACAAGATGAATAATAAACAATGGAAGAACAAAACAAAGATAGGGTGATCCAACTCCAAAATACCTTGTGATTAAATGATTTACCTTTTTGGCAGTCAATATATAATTGTGGGTATTTAATTAGATAACTAGGGTTTAAATCACGTTCAAATACACCGATCACTATAATAGGTAGTGAGGTGAATGCTAAATTGTACAACATGGAATTGATAGAGTCGTAAATGGATGTACCCGAAAATTGATTCTCTGTTGCAAACCAAAATTGTAATAAACAACTTGCTAAATTTTTAAAAAAGAAATAGCATATAACCAATGATAATCTTTTATAATTGTAACGTCCATGTACCAATAATAATCTCGATAGATATTTAAATTGTGAAATTGAAAAGTCAGATGCTAATACAGCTTGTCTACCTTCTTTACCACTAATACCGACACCAATGTGTGCTTTTTGAATCATTGATACATCGTTTGCACCATCACCAATTGCCAATGTAATTGATTTAGTTCTCTCTTTTACAATTCTAACAACTTCACTCTTTTGAAATGGAGTAACTCTACAACAAACAATTGATTTACATAAGCAGGTTAATCTATAAAATAATTGTTCACATTCTTTTGATAATAATAAAAAAGTTAATGTATTACCATCAATTATTAAACCAAATTCTTTTGTTACGGTTGGTTTCATTTCTTCACCATCAATTGTTGCACCAGCAGCAGTTGCAGTTGCAGTTTCAATATTTTTAATAAAATTTTCAATTTGTAAAATTAATTTTTCAATTGTGCTATTTGTTATTGTGGTGGATACATCTTTAGTATCATCAATGGTTAAAATTAATAATTCTAAATCTTTTAACAATGAACATGATAAACCAATGTTTATAGCAGTTTCTTGTTTATCACCAGTGAGAATGAATATTTTAATACCAGCATTTAATAGAATTGAAATTGTATTTGGTACATCGTCTTGTAATCTATCTTCGATTGCAGAAACACCCATTAATTGTAATTGGTTTTCAATTAATTTCGATGCATCCGCCAATTTAATATCTCTATCGATTATTGAAAGATTTGCTTGTTTATAAATTTTATTCCAATCATCATAATGTTGTTGTTCTAATATTCTTTTACAAACACATAATGTTCTTAAACCATTACATGAAAATAATTTTAAACTTGATTTACTTTTATTAAAAACCATATTGATGTGATCGTTATCGTTCTCAACCAATAATGGTAATATTGAAGAATCAGCACCCTTTGAATATAATAAAATTTCATTTGTTTCTTGATCTTTAACTATAATTGACATTCTTTTTCTATCACTTGTAAATTCAATTACATTTAAAATTATATATCTTTTAAATTGATTTAAATTTGAATTGAAAATTGTAATTGAATTTGGAGTTTTACAATATAATTTTATACCAACGTTTGAGGCTGCTTCCACTAATGCAATTTCATCAGGTGATGATGATGAGTATGTAATATTACCATCACCACTATCCTTTTCAATTTTATTTGGCAACACTGTATTACAAATTGCCAATGCAATCACAAATTCTAAATTTTCTTTAATTGATAAATCAATTGATTTTTCAAACTTTAGTTGTTCAATGAATCCATCTTGGTTAAGGATGTCATTAGTGGTAGTTACTCCTGGTAATTTACCATAAATATTACCATTTATACAACAAATTTTAAAAACCATTTCGTTTCTAGTCAATGTACCAGTTTTATCAGAGAAAATATACTCAACTTGACCCAACTCTTCATTTAAATTTGAGGTTCTTGCCATCGCAAATGTTTTTTCACCCATGGATGGAACACCATCTTTATCACCATCATGAGTAAAACACATTTTTTTATCTTTATTAATTGAGATCACTTGTAAAAATCTAATAATTTCCATTGTAACATACAATGAAATTGGTATCATTGTTGAGAATAAAATTAAAAATGTGAAAAATCTTGTAAATGTTGACCAAGCATATTTGGTTGGTATTTGTAAATACCATGCTGCATTATCGTCACCAAATTTCATATCAAAATGTAATCCCATTAATGTTGAAAATAAACATAACAATAATTGGGCTGCCAATAAATAGAGTAAAATTCTTTCCATTGTAAGTTCTAATTTTGATCTTTTGGTTGGTGTAGACATTGTATTCATCATATATTTGGTTTCATGTCCAACATAAACCACACATCCAATGCAATACTTTGTATTCATTAATACTGTCCCTCTAATTAATAATTGATCAATTGTTAATGGTAATTGTTGTTGTTGCTCCTCCATTTGAATAGTTCCATCAAATTTATTTAAATTTACACTTGGTGCTTCACATTCAATAGAATTTAAATATTTTAAATTAAATTCATCATTATTATTGATAGAATCAACTTTTTCATCTTGGTCGTCCATTGATTTCGTTGTTGATATTGATGTTGTATTTGTTAACAATATTGAATTATTAATTTCCAATAGAGCTTGTTTATATTTTAAATTTGATTCACCATCCAAATTACTTGTTTCAATAAAACATTGACCTGGGGATGATTCACCAGATGTCGCCAATAATATTAAATCTGCTGGAAATGATTGACCATTTTCAATGAAAACTATATCACCTTCTTTTAAATCTTTCCAACATGTTTCAATCTTTGTATTATTATTTTTAATTATTTTACATTTCTGATTATTTGTTTTTTTATCACTTTGATATCTTTTCTATATATATATATATATATATATATATTAAACATTAATTTATATTAATATACATATCTATTTTATATATGTGTAATTCAAATCATGATGACAATATTTACAAAATCTTCATAACCTTCTTTAACAGCATTAATCATTAAAACAATTGTTAAATTAATCGAGGATGGACCAGGTGGTAATGGTGTTATATTTGGTAACCATGATAATACAAGTATACCTAAAAAATATAAATTTGTAAATTTTCTAAACTATTTTTGTATAAAAAAAAAAAAAAAAAATAAAAAAAAAGATTAATATTAAATTTCTAAATTTCAACATGTATAAAAATTAAATACCTGAGAGGTGTGGTATTTAATTTTTATTAAAAACATACTTGTTCAAATAAATTCTTTGGTATAAATGTAAATAATGAATATTTTGTAGTTGAAATCCAATTTGGCTTTTTTTTTAATTTACAATCTTTATTATTATTATTATTATTATTATTATTTTCAATTTCATTATTATTTATTTGTACAGTTTTTGGTATTAATTTTTTCTTTTTTTTAAATATTTTATTCACAATATTTTCAAAGGATTTCATTTTTTTATTTTTATTATAATTATTTTACAACATATATATGTACATGAAAAAACAAATAATAAATGAATAAATATATTTTTTTGTTTTTTGATATTTAAAAAAATTTTAATTAATTATTTAATTTTTTTTTTTTTAATTTTCTGGGTGAAGTGGGGTAATTTTCTGGGAAGAGTGGGAGTATTTGTGGTTATTATTTTAAATTTGATATTATACAATTATGAGTTTTTTTAAAATTCTACAGAATGGTGTAGAATAGTGTGTATTTGTGATGAGATGAGTAAAAAAAAAAAAAAAAAAAAAAAAATTTAAAAAAAAAAAAAAAAAAAAAAAAAAAAAAAAAATAAAAAAAAAAATTAAAAAAAAAAAAAAAAAAAAAAAAAAAAAAAAAAAAAAAAAAAAAAAAAA
>JACAFZ010008222.1:0-12814 GCA_015252675.1 Dictyostelium gargantuum | reverse complement strand
TTTTTTTTTTTTTAAAAAAAAAAAAAAACAACCCCAAAAATAAAAAAAAAAAAAAAATGGTAATTAAAAAAAAAAAAAAAAAAAAAAACAAAATAATAAAAAAAAAAAAAAAAAAAACAAAACGTTTTTTTCTTAAATAAACAAGATGGATATTTTTATTTTAATTTGGTTGTGTCGGTGTGTTGTTTATTTGTTTTTATTTTTGTAAATGTGTGGACTAATATTATTATTTTTATTATTATTATTATTATTATTATTCAGCATTATAACGATCGTCATTATAAATTGAGTTTTCTTTTGAATTCAATAAATTTCTAGTAGTTTCATACATTAAGAAATTTACAGCGCTAGTTGGAAAAGCTCTTAAAATGGTTGCACCGAAACCTCGGAAAAAGACTGAAATGCCCTCCTCTTTGTATATTTTAGTCATTGTTTGTAATACGCCGGTGTATTGAGGTGGTAAATGATCAGGTTGAGTTTGAATACGAGTTTTAATAACATCCATTGGATAAATTGACATCCAAAATGACATACCAGCACAACCACCAGCACCAATTGCAACCCATGCTGGTATACCTATAATGTTTGTTGATTTGTTGTTGTTGTTGCTATTTCCACCATTTTTTTTATTATTTTCATTGGCAATTGCCATTAATTTTCTTTTCATAAATTCGTAAACTACAAAATAAACAGCGTCACCTGGGATATCACGACAAAAAGTTGATCTTATTCCTTTAAACATTCCTCTGAATCCATTTTTTTTAATAGTTTTTCTTATTACATCGATTGGTCCTTTATATTGAATAGATACATTAGTACTACCAAATGGTCTACCTTGAACCTGTAATTTTGATTTCACCAAATCTCTAGGTGTAATCAATAATGATATTACACCACCTGCTATTGCACCTGCCGCTGCAGCTCTATAATAGTAGTAGTAATAATAACAATAATAATAATAATAATAATAATAATAATAATAATAGTAACAATAGCAATAGCAATAGCAATACAAATATTAATACAAACTACATTCTTTCTTCTTTCCTGTTATTCATTCATTTTATTTATTTATTTGATATATGTATATA
The DNA here is from genome assembly GCA_015252675.1 of Dictyostelium gargantuum. Lineage (NCBI taxonomy): Eukaryota > Evosea > Eumycetozoa > Dictyosteliales > Dictyosteliaceae > Dictyostelium > Dictyostelium gargantuum. Next base: position 11,723 of record JACAFZ010008222.1, on the reverse strand, counting down.
TCATATGATCTCTAAAGTTTTATTAGTTTTAAAAGTTTACTTACTTATGATACGGTATTAAAATATCATTACCATTTTCATCTTTACGAGGTGGATGAAAATAGTTTTGACAGAAATTATTTGTCGCAAAAAAAACAGAATTTGTAAATGATACACTAAACAATGGTACTGATAACCCTCTATATATTCCTTTTATCTAATATAAATATGTATTAGGTAGTTGTATTTTATTAATAAAACAGGGGTAGGAGGATAATGATGCAGTGAGTGAATAGATATATTAATAAAACACAATACTCCATCAACTTTTATTGTATATTTCAAAGCTTGATAACCATTTTTAAATTTCGGTAAGTTACCAGAAGCATCCTGTAACATAACTTTAATTGTATCAAATGGATGACCTGCCATAATCGAGGACATTCCACCTACGGAACCTGCAACAAAATCTTTACCGACTGTATTTAATATTCCAGCAGTGTTCCATTTTTTATTTGTATTGGTGGAGTCCATGGAAACTTCTCATAACTATATATTATATTATTATTATTAATTATTTATTTATTTATTTATTATTATTTATTATTATTTATTATTATTTATTATTATTTATTATTATTTATTATTATTATTTTATTTTTTTTTATTATATTTTTTTAATATTTGGTATGTATATACAAAAAACAAAGTATATTATTTTTGTCTATGTATATATTATTACAAAGAAAAAAAAAAGAAAAAATTGATATATGATTTGTGGTATGCGCAAATGGTTTATAAAAATATTAAAAAAAAAAAAAAATAAAAAAAAAAAAAAAAAAATATTAAAAAAAATTAAATAAAAAAAATTAAATATAATTTAAAAAAATATGAAATTTCGAAGCACACCTCTAAACAAAAATAAAATAAAACAGAACCCTTTTTTGCACCATAAAAAAATGTAACAACTCCCCCAAAAAAAAAAGATAAAAAAAAAATTGTAATAAAACTATAAAAAAAAAAATATTCAACATAAATCATTTAATGCCATTTATTTTTACCAAATCGTGAAAAAAAAAAAAAAAAATGATGATTTTTAAAATTAATGAGACAATTAATTATATATATGTTTTTTTATTACTAACTATATAGTAATAAAATTTTTGAAGTTTTTAATTTATTATTTATTATTTATTATTTATTTATTTACATATCAAATAAATGATTATTCTTTTGATTTAAAGTTTGAATTTTTTGTTGTTGTTCATAGTCTTCATCATCATCGGAATCAATTGCAGATGATGGCATACTACTAAAACTAAAGACATGAGTTTTACCTCCACTGTTTATACTTTTGTTTGAGGAAGATGGATTTTTTGGATCAAAAGGTTCATCGTCATCATAGAGGCCAGGGAATTGAGTATCTCTTTCATTATCGTTATCAAATTCGAATTTTGGTAACATCTTGTAACGAGTGACACCAGTTCTATAACGAGTTCTAATGAACCAAATACCGACACCAATTACAATGGAAACTACAATCAATGAACCAATGACTTCCAATGCAATGATAGCACCGGAACCATTCTTTTTACAATCGCTGCCACTGTAACCTTCAGCACATTCGGAACAAGAATCACCTTGGTAGTTGGATGGACAAGCGCATTGACCATTATCGTGATTACATTTACCTTTACCACAATCACCACATTCTTTGTATATGGTACAATATGGCCAATTACGATAACCATCAGCACAAGTATTACATGTGGTACCGTTGTATGGTTTTGAGCAAACACAATATGCATAGTCGCCTTTGTTGACATGACATTTACCTAATTGAGTGCAAGTGGCGTTGTTGTTTGGATCACAATTACAATAACGGTTGGAACATTCGGTAGACACACAAATGGCATCACCATGACCGGCGATATTATAAAAAGTTGGAGCACAACTTTTACATTCGAAACCGCTGTAACCAGTCGAACAAAGACAAACTCCGTTTACAATTCTACCATTGTTTGAGCAGGTGGTATCCAACATACTATAAACATATTGTGGAGAGAGTACGGCTTGAACACCTTTAGAGTCAAAGAGTTTTGATGGAGACAATGAAAAGACGTAGGAATTAGCAGGGACTAATGATTGATTGTCAAAGGTAAACATCCATTTTGTACCATCGTCAGCGTTACATACCACACTGGATGGAGCAATACGATCGCTAGATGTTTTACTTGCCAAGAAAAAAGATTGTTGTATGTAGGGGGTTTGGGCACAAAGAATTTGTTGACCGTTAGAGTCGTAAAAAGTGGAATAAGATTCAAAGCTCAAAGAGAGATCAGAGGATGGAGAGAGTTTATAACCGTTTGGTGGTGATACTGTGCCGGCAGATACTTGATTCTTATCCATAAGGGAGAAGGAATAGGTGAATGGGAAACACAATTCACCATAGAGACTGGCAGTGAGATAGTTGTTTGGTTGGAATTTTGGTTGAATGATAACCAAAGAATAGTTACCTGGTTGGAGAATACGATTCAAAATAGAGGTCATTGAGGTCTCACCAAAGGATGATTCGGGAGTCCATTCACCTGGATTTCCAGAGAGGCTACGAGTTACCTTACCGTTCTTGTCAAAGTTTCTGTTGGCGAGTCTAAGGTAGAAATTGGTGACTATAGAGTCAAAACTGATGGACGATTCGAGACGAGATGGACGAGTGACTCTAAAATCGACATAGTATTCAAATTGATTGTTGGTGGTTCCAATGGTTTTGCTGTTGATAAAGTCACCAGAGATGGTGGATTCAATGTACTCGTTAAAGTTACCATTGGCATCGACAAGTGGTGAGGCATTTGGAAGAATTTGTTGATAATTGGTTGGGCAATAGAGTTGATCGACGAGATAACTAATTGGTTTCATAATGACTTGCATTGCAAAGGCTGGACAAGAATCTCTGGATTTGCCTTTGAAGGTCAATTGAATATCAAAACTCATTGGATTGGTTGCTTTACCGATTTCAGCGACATACAAAGCAGAACGCTGAGAATTACCATTCAATGGGTAATCATAGAGAAGAGCTTGATCATTGTTGGTACCAGATACAAATACATCGGATGCAATAGTGGTGACAAGATCATCGGTGGTGAAAATGTTGACAAAAGTTGGTTGACTGATTTTAAAGGTCATGTTTTGAGTGGAACTGGTTGAAGGAGCGATAAAGTCGTTACTGTAGAAACGTAAACTACCAGCAGAATCCATTGGACCACCAAATTCTGCGGACCCACCGATTGGAGAGTTCAAATCCCATGGAATGGCGTTAAATAGCGAACAATCGCTGTGAGGGGTGTTTGAGGCGTTACGGAAGGTGAGTGATAAACTATAAGGAGTACAATGTGCACCGAAATCACTTGGAATGTTGATTGGATTGACAATCGAGAGGTAATAGGAACCGGTTGGAAGGATTACATTGAGTTCGTTGGTGTTACGATTGCCTCTACCTTGGAGTTGGATGGTTTTTAAGTCTTTGCTTACGAGGTAAAGATCCATATCACCCAAAAGGAATTGATAACCGACTTGAGCGTAAATAAGAGTTGGCATTGTAATGGTGAAGCTGGCTTCTAGAACGACACCTGGTTGTTTCATCTTGTCGTAAGAGGCAAACATGGTCTCTCTATAGTAAAAGGATCCATCAACTGGTGATGGATTGATTGCTAAGGTTTGAGAGTTTGGACAATTTTTATCATAGGAGATTGCATTGATTGATTTTTGAACTTGATCCTTAGTTGCAATGGCCAATTCTACATCGACGGCTCTATTCTTTATTACACGAAGACCTGGTCCAAATATGACACTGTATGTACCTGGTTGGAGCATAGTGGCAACGGAACCTGGTTTTGATACGATGTTGGTACCGGATGGTGTGTTGTCAATTTGGTGAATGGTGATGATTGGAGTCATTGTGGTATTATAGTTGTTTACTTCGTCATCAGCAACAACGGTGGCTTGAACCCTAATGAAAACTGGATCAAGGACAACGGTGAATGGAACAACGTTGTGAGCTGGGATACCATCAAACATCATATATTCGCCTTGGAGGTGGGTGGCCCAATTATAATTGAGATAGGCATAAGAATCCAAAGTGGATGGAAGATAATGATAGAAACCATCGATTTGATTGTAATCAACGTATTGTTCCATGTAGAAATCAAAGTTAAAGTAAGAGCAACCCATAATTTCATCCAAACTGGAATATGGTTCATAGATGACCAAATTGTAGGAGCCAGCTGGTAAGTTGACAATCTCGAGAATGTTTCTGTTTGGAGCGATGGTACCATAGTATACTTTTTTGTTTTTAGCGTTGGAAACTAATTTGAGAGCGAGATCACCAGTGAGGAAATCGAAACCAACTTGGAAGTGAACGTTGGTATTAGCGTCGGTGGTAAATGGTAAACTAGTGGATTTGAGACCAGATCCAGCGGTTGCTTGTTGAAAGTAAAATTGTTTACCGCTGTCCAAACTGTTGTAACTGTATTGATTATCTTTGATCGATGGGATGGTTGGCCAAAAATCACCACCGTTTTTACAGTTTCCTGTTTTGACAATGTCATCCAATTCTTGGACTGCGATCTCCATTGAAAAAGTAGTGCAATCAGGAATTGCTTTTGACCATTTCCAGAATTGAAGATTGACAAAGTAGGGACCTGCATCCATCAAATAGACAAACGACTCTTCAGTGTTGATTCCATTGGAGCCACTGGCCAAAGATTGGTTGGTGTATGGATTGATCAAATGAATATCGACATCCACAATGTGTGGATTGACGTAGATACGGATAACACTTTTTTTGGTGACTGTAAGTGCAATGTTGACTTGAGTGAATTTACCTTGTGGAACGACAAAGTTATCGGATTGATAATGTAATTTGCCCTCAGTTCCAAGGAAACGAATACTGTTCCAATCAAGTGGAATGGGTTCACCTGGACACATTGGAAGTTTGGACATTGGTAACAATGTGAATTCAAATTCATATGGAATACACTCTGGAACGATACCACCTACGACCTTGATTTCAGGACGTTCAATGTTAAAGGTGTAACGACCTGGTAACAAATCCTCTTGGATCCAATTGTAATTGTAATCATGGGTACCCATTATAAAAGGCATGTTACTGTTGTCATCGAGTACTTTGTAGAGATTGATTCTGAGATCACCACGAAGGAATTCACTTGCGATTGCTGCATAAAATTGACAGGTTTGAGTAAGAGTAATTGCATAGGAGCCAACAATTCTTGGTGAGTTGGTTGGAATGTAGAAAACCTCTTTAGTTTTGGTACCATTTTCAAAGATAAATGGTATTTTAGCGGCGATCATTGGTGTAGTTTTTACGGCTGGACAAACAGGTTTCCAATGGATTGGTGTGTCGGATGGTTCGATGGCAATTTCAAGATTGAGTAGCGGACAAAAGTTTGCAGCGTTGGCAATGATATTGGTTTGAATGTGTAATGTGTAATCACCCTTAACCAACTCCATATGGAATACAGAGGTGTCTTTGGATAAAACTACACCACCTCCGAGGAGACTAAGCAATACGATTGCGGAATCTTGTTGACCGTTGACTCTAATGACACATGTTTCAGTGAGGCTGAATTTGATGTCTGAATGTTTAGAGTCCACCAAAAAGAGATCTTGAAGATGGAGGTAATTGTTTACCAAAAATTGTGGATTGTTTAAGGAGGCTGGCAAAATTTCACCCTCACAATTAAAGTAATCTTCATCATCGTTGATCATTGTGAAACTGGATTTAAAGGTGAATGGTGCACAATTCAAATTGGAGGCACTTGAAAACTCTGGTGCATAGATCCAGAGAGTGTAGACACCTGGAATCAATGTAGCGTGAATTACATTTCTATTGAGCTCATTGTCACCGTAGATACAACCACTGTCTGCAGTATCGGTGGAACCTTTACATTTGATGGTTTTAGAGTCACCTGCTTGAATCAAAAGAGAAAGATCACCTGGAAGGAATTGATAACCGATTTCAATGTCGGCCATTACAATTTTACCGGTTTCAGTTGGTTGAATGGTAAAGGTGGTGTTCCAAAGATAGACGATTTTATCGGTTGGTTTGGCGAATAAAAGATAGGTGTTGGCTGGTTGATCGTATGCAAAGTTGTTTTGAATGATTGCTGGCATTGCATCGGCACCTGGTACTCTATCTTTGGATGTGGTGCCGTCACCACACATCTTTCCTTGATTGGCAATGTCTTGAATGTTTGCCAAGGTATCGATGGCTAATTCCAAGTTAAAGGTGGGACAAGAATCAACGATTCTACCCCAATTGTAATATTTAAAGGCAATGATATAATGACCCGGTGAAAGGACACTCAAAATGACCTCTTCATGATTAAAAGTGATGGAACGATCGATAGAGTTAACCAAGTCACCATTTTCGGTGGCATTGTAGAGCCAAATATCAACATCCATTTCATGTGGTTCGGTGTAGACACGTAACATCGATGATTGGGTCAATGTGAAAAAGATTTCATGGGCTCCGGAGTTAATATCCAAATAGTAATTGTCTTGAATATGAACATTGTTTTCAAATAAGAGGTATTCGATGGAGTTGAGAGTGCTTGGAATGATTGGTGCATAACAATAGGTTGGTTGATTGTCTTGGACAAAGGTACATTGTGGATAACCTGTGTAACCGTAGGCACAAATACCACAAAGGTTGTTTTGCTCGCTGCTATATCCAGTGTTACAAGAACATTCTGGGAAACCACTGGCGTCGCTACATTTACCATGACCATTACAAGTATTGCCTGAACATGCTACATTTTTAACACAATCTGTACCAACGCCGTGGTAACCTGCTCTACATTTACTGCAATCTGAGCCGGCCCAAAGACCGATACATTTACAAGTTTCACCATCACTGTCACATGTACCGTGATCACCAGAGCAATGGCATTCCAAAAATCTGTACTTTGGAAGAGTACCTACAGCTTTAGGAGCAAAACCAATCTTTGAGTTATCTGAAACAAATTTGGAAGAATCCATAACCAATTGATAGACGATACCTGTTTTCAAATCCTTTTGTGCAAAAGTAAGAATGAGGGAGGAGGTTTTAGAGTTGAATGGAATGGCGGCCGATGGATATACCTTGGTATTGTCGTCTTTGTTTTCAAGGTAAATGGCATCAGTGTTTTTAATGTAAGTTACCCATGCAACATTTGCAGAGGAGGTTGGAAGAGAAAATTTCTCACTAAAGGAAATGGTTACTTTGAGATCTTCAAAGAGACGCATGTTGGTTTGAGTTGGTGGTTGGGCATCGGAAATTCTTGGAACCACACCATCAGAGGTGGAGGTTGCAGACAAAGAGAAATCAAAATAACGACAGTAATTTGGAATACCAAAAGAGTTGGAAGTCATATCCTCGGAAATGACAAGATGATAGGAGCCTGGACTCAATGGGGTTTTAATACTATTGTAAATATCGAATTTGGAGTTATCATCGAGTATAATAGAATTGGTACCGGTAGTGAATGGAATATCGATCTTGTTTGTAGTGACATTGTACAAGGCAATGTTTAAGTCGTTTACAAGGAAATCAAAACCGATGGATGTGGAAAGAAAGATTGGACCTTTTACTTCGAGTGACATAACATAGGTGAACATACCTTTTTTGTCAGTGTTTTGTTGGATACGTTTACTGGTGAAATAATGTTTAGAGGAGGAGACAGAGAAATCTTTACCATTTTCAAAGGTCATTTCAAATGGTGGAACTTGATCAGCTTCATCCAATGCTGGAACCTTACAGAGTAAACCTTCCTCAACGGTATCGATGTTATCGATTGCCAAATCAAAACTAAAGTAATTGCAATTGATATCGTTTTTAGAGCTGACAGTTGAAATCTCCAACACATAGTATTGTTGACTTGGTAATCTTGGGAGCTTCCAAACTCTGTCATCGATTGAGGTTTTAATGGAAGAACTGTAGATTGGTTCAACCGATGTACTGTTAAAGATCTTAAAGGTAATGTCGTTTTTGTAATCGGTTTTAGCATAAATACGCATAAAAGAAATGGTGGTTGGATTGATAAAAGAAACACGAATTGGACTGTTGGATTGTGGAATAAGAATACCTGGAGCCGAGAGACGAATTTCACCGGTAGCAGATTGTTTACCACCGTATGGATAGTTTCCAACGCTGAGGTCGCTTGGAAGTTGTGCAAGATTTTCGCAGGTTGGTACGATATCGTCTGTCTTGAGGAAATAGGATAATGAAAATGGTGCACATTGTACATTGGAATTTGGTGCTGGTGATTTAAAGGAGTCAGAGATTGTCAAAGTCCAATTACCCTCTGGAATCACTTCGTTGATGAATGCTTCACCACCTTGATAGAGAGCAGAGTAACTACGTTGTTGAACGCTACCCAAAACAATGGCACTACCGTCCAAACTTAAAGCGAGTGGTGCAACCAAATCATTGTAATCGACATTGACATAGATGTGGGAATAGTTGGAGGTGGAGAATGTTAGGATGTATGGTTTTGGTTGCAAAGACATATCACGATAGTAGGTAGCAGTTTGGTTATAGTTTGCTTGAATTACTTTTGGAACTGCTGGTGCATTAACTGGACAGTCATTGACAATAACAGAGTTGGCGATGAAATCAGCGGTTGGTACAATGGAGATAAAGGCATCAAATGATGGACAATCTTCAATCTTTGGTGCTGGACCACCAGAGCCAGAGTAGTAAAAAGTCAAAGAATATTTGTCTGGTTTCAACTCTAAAAAGATCACGGTCTTATCACTTTTTACGACACTACCAGATGCAGTGGAAAGAGTGATACTAATATCAATGAGTGGGTGTGATGGAACGTAGGCTCTAAAGAGTGATTTTACACCAACGGTAAAGGTGACAGTATCTTTTTTGTTGAAAACATCTGCCAACACAGTCTCTTGATAGTAGAGAGAGTTGGATGTGAGTTGTGATTTGTAACCAAGTGAGTCAAAAGTGGCTGGTAACATTAACCATGGACAAACGACGGTGTCTTTGGTGAGGGCTACATCATCGACCAATTGAAGACCAACATCCAAAACATACTCTACACAATTACGAAGATTGAAATCGGTTTTGGTGTTTGGGAATGGTTCATAGATAATAAGTTCATAGGAACCAGCTGGCAATTGAAGTAATTCAATGTCGTGATAATTGTAACCAAATGAGCCAGAGGTAATTATATTTCCAGTGGCAGATGAAACCAATTGAAGTGCAAGATTGTTCCAAAGGAAATCATATGTAAGGAAAGCACGGAACTCTGCCATACCAACGTTTGATGGTACACTAAATGGAAGACTAATGGAACCAGATGTTTTGTTTTGATTAAAGTTGTACTTGGAACTACTGTAAAATTGTTTGGTGGATGCTGTTGGGATCAAATCATTTGGAATGTTTTGAAGATTGGCTGCACCACAAACATCGTTTGGATTATCATCGAGTGGACCGATTGCCAACTCCAAGTAAATGGTGGAGCAATCTGGTACGGTTGAGAATGCAAAGTGATAGTATTTAATGACAAAACGATAGTTGGAATTGGCCTTCAATCTGTAGAGCATTGGTTCTTCTTTGTAGAATTTGGTGTTCCATGAAACAAGTTTATCATCCTCAAAGAGATTGAAATCGATATCGATGTTGGATGTGGATGGTGTGTATGCTCTAAACAAAGAGGCAGTTGTAACGGTGAAATTATGAGTGGTAGTCTTGGAGGAGAAAATACTCAACGACGGCATGATAAAATCACCCGAAAGATGAATGTGTTGAGAGGTACCCAAATAGGCTGGTGAATTGAGGTTGGTTGGCAATTGATTAATGATACCCAAACAACTTGGTTCATTTGTGTAACCATCTGGAATTTGTTTGATCACAACACTCAAAGAGAAAACTATACATTGTGGTAATGAAGCAGCTTGTTGAGTGTTTACACTTGGAGTTTCAATGACAACACTGTAGTTACCTGGATACAAACGTGAACTAATTAAATGACGATTACGATCATGAGTTCCAACGTATCTGATCTCTGATTGATTTTCGTCTGCATCATCAATTAAAACCATACGAATATTGGAAACAGCGAAATTGCTCTCTAAAATCGATTCAAAATAGTAGTTGCCATCCTCTGGGATGGTGAAATTGGCGGATGTGATCACTGATGAATGAACGGTGATTGATCCGGTTGGTTGATAGGTGTATTGATAAACTGGTGCTGGTTTTGTTGTATCGGTATTTAAAGAGTATGATTGATCGGATTGAATGGCACTGTTAATATTTAAAATCGGTATGGTATTTGTTTCGCCACATACAACACTGTAATCGGTGATTGGAACAATGGTAACCTCCAATGGATAGGCTTCACAAAATACATCGACATTCTTTCCAAAGTATGATATTTTCAATTGATAATCACCTTTAGGGATTTGTGCGTAAATTTCTTCTTCACCTACAAATCTAAAACCACTAACAATCGGTGTGAGGCTACCATCAGCCTTTACACTTGATAAAGAAACATCGATATCAACTCTGAAATCGGCGATATAGGTACGGAAATAACTCATTGGTTCAGTAAGAGTGAACGGAATAATAACATACTTTGCTGTGAGATCTAAATAAACATCTTCATCGAAATACATATAACCACCATCATCGATGAAACCTGGTTCATTGAAACTTGATGGCAATACATATTCATTGCAATTCAAAAAATCTTCCAATTGATGAGCTGGTGAAATATCCATAAAAAATGAAAATGGTAAACAATCTGGTTGGATCAATGCATCCTTTTCGTTGGTTTGATCATAGAAATAAATATTATAATCGCCTGGTAATAATACTGTCTTTATAATTGAATGTCCCTTACCACTATGAATACCAATTGTACAATTCTTTGATGATTTATAACATTTTAAATCACTAACATTTGAATCTTTATCGTCTTCTGAACTAATAAGTAATATACTATTTATTTAATTTTATTATTAATAACTACTTACTATACTATATTATATTATATTATATTATATTATATTATATTATATTATATTATATTATATTATATTATATTATATTATATTATATATTATATTATATTATATTATACATACTTTAATGAACCACCTGTTAAAAAATCAAAACCAACTGAAATATCAACACCATATTTGTTTGAAACTCCTTCTGGTAAAGTGAATGGAATTGGACCAAAAAATTTAAATGGTTCAGTGTAAATATTTGAATCTAAAATTGCTAAATTTGCATTTGCAACATCAGAATCATAAATGTAACTACCAGATGTACTTAATCCTTTAAAATCCATATTTGGTAATGTTTGTTGAGTTGGACATGTTTTAAAACCTTGTACTCTTGTTTGCATTAATGCCTAATTTATATATGTAAATAATTAGTAAATGTTTTACCAATAATGTTGGTTATAATGTATTTATAAATATGTATTTACAGTTGGTGAAATTGCAATCTCTAATGAAATTGTTTTACAATCTAATTTAGATGCTTTATTTTGTCCAAAAAATAAAAATTTAATATAATATTTTCCTGCTTCTAATTCTGCATATAAATTTTCATCACCAGCTGTATCAGTTGTGTGCTAAATAAATAATAAAAAAGTATTAATTTAAATGTTGTTGTTGTTGTTGTTGTTGTTGTTGTTGTTGTTATTGCTATTGTTATTGTT
>JACAFZ010008111.1:0-12819 GCA_015252675.1 Dictyostelium gargantuum | reverse complement strand
TTTTTTAAAAAAAAAAAAAAAAAAAAAAAAAAAAAAAAAAAATAAAAAAAAAAAAACAAAAAAAAAAAAAAAAAAAAAAAACGAAAATATTTTTTTTAATCCCACCAAAAATTAAAAGAGTTCAATAAATAAATGAAGTTGTATTTATATGTAAATTTTAGATCTTTATTAAAATTTAAGAGGGTGTAAAAAAAAGGAAAATAACCATTTATTTCTAAAAGTATTTTTTTTATTATATGATTTTAATTTTGTTTTGTTTTTGTTGTTTTTATTGTTGTTGGTTAACCGGATCTTAAATGGTTCATTGTAAAAGTCACAACAACTAATCAAGGTATCACTCATTTTATTTTTCACTAGTTTTATTATAAATTTTTTTAAGAATATAATAACATTTGTTAGTAGGTAGAATAATCATGTTTTTATTTTTAGGATTGTTTACTCAATTTTTTTTTTATTTTTGAAAAAATTTAAAAAGAAAGAAAGAAAGTTCAAATAAAAGATGATATAAAATCACTTTTGTATGATTCAGTATTTTTAAATGCAACTTAGTATGAAAATTAAAAAAATCCATGGATGGGTTTGCTTTTTTTTTTTTTAATTATTTTTTAAAAAAAAAATTTTATTTATTTTTTTTTTTTAATGATTTTTTTTTTTTGTTGATTTTCTATTTTTTTTTTAGTTTATTATATTTTATTATTAATAATAATAATAATAATGTTATCCAACATAAAAATAGATAGTAGTGATAATAATAATAAAAATAATAATGATAATTTATTTTTTAAAATTTGGAAAAATTTTTATTTAAAATTTAAAATTTTAAATTATTTAAAAATTCAACAAAGACAATTTATAACTATTGACATGGAATGGGAACCAAATAATTTTCAAGAAAATAGTTTTATAGTTTTATATTTTAAAAGAAAAGATAGTGATATAGAAAAGATGAAATTATTATTTAGTAGAATTAATGAATTACCAAATACAATAAAATCAATTGAAATTTTAAATGAAAATAAAGAATTTTATGTAAATAATAAAAAAGAACTTAGATCAATGTTTAAAAGTTTTAAAATGGAATCAACATTGGTTACAATTTTAAAATTTGATGAATTTTTTCCATTTAAAATATTTAAAGGATTCTTACCACTTGGATTAAAGGAATTAGATTTAGGTATACGTAATTTTAAACCAATTGAATTTGGTGTATTACCAGAAGGATTATTAAAATTAACTACAAATTTATCAGATTTAAATCCACCTATTGGAATATTTCCAAATTCGTTAACAGAGTTATATTTTTGTAGTGGTAGATATAAACAAGTGCTACCAAATGGATTATTACCATCATCTTTAAAAGTTTTAAGATTACCTCAACTATTTGAACAAACATTGAGTGATGGTTTATTATCAAATACCAAAGCATTGAAATGTTTATCATTTTATGAAATTTTAAATTTGAAAGCAGCTCATTTTAATCAAGTCCTCAATTTTGGTGATATTCCAAATAGTGTAACAAGATTAATATTACCAGAGTCTTTTAACTTACCTATTGGTGGTAACTCAAATTGTTGTTTACCAAGTGGTTTAAAGGTTTTAAAATTTACAAATTCTTGTGAAATGAGTTTTCAACAACCAATAGAGCCAAATTCGTTACCAATGGGATTGGAAACTATTAGATTTAATCCAAATTATAATACACCATTAAAAGTTGGTAGTATACCTAGCACCGTAAAGAAATTAACATTTAAAAATAGTTTTAATCAAGATGTTTCAAATAGTATACTCCCATCAAGTTTGACATGTTTAAAGTTTGGATTTTTATGGAATCAAAATATAGGCAATTCATTCTTAAATACAAATAATCTCGTTAAACTTTGCTTTGAAACTGGTTTAATAAATTCATATTATAATAAAAATAGCCCCAAAACTATACTCGATACATTACCACCCTCATTAAAATCTCTTTATTTATCACCAAAATTCCAATTAAAACATGGTTCAATTTCTAATGGTTTGGAAACTTTTGGTTGCAGTGATACTAATCAACTACAATACCTACCAGAAAGTGTTGTAAAAATTAAATTTGTAGATGATTTCAATTCGTATATCAATGAAAATCAATTACCTTGTAATTTGAAAACACTTGTTTTTGGTAAAAAGTATAATATTCCACTTGTATTTTCAAATCATTGTCAATTAAAATCACTTGAAAGGGTTGAATTTGGTGATGATTTTGATCAATTTTTTAAATTACCAAAAACAATTACTTGTTTATTGTTTGGAAAAAATTTTACAAAATCATTTAAACCTCCAACCCATGATGATGAACAGGAAGATATTGAATATGTAAAAATAGTTGACGTCAATCTTGGTGAAAGAATTATATTTAATGAAATTGGTTATATTAGTAATATAATAGATCCACCATCAAAAGAATTCTCTGTTCGTATAATTAGAACTAAACCAATTGAATCTTTAGTATTACCACCAAATTTAAAATCACTTTATTTTTCATGGAAATATGATAAAATCTTTAATCCATTGGCATTACCTCCATCACTTTCAATATTAGAATTGGGTTCTAAATTCTCTCAAACTATATCATCTGATTGGTTACCAAATTCAATGAAAACAATTATTATTCGTGGTGCTCCAAAATTATATTTAAAATCATTTGAATGCTCAAATAGTTTATTATCAATCATAACTCATCCTTTTAATTATTCATTCTTTACTATCAATAAATCATCATCACCTTGTAATAAAAATCATAATTTATTCAAAAAATTTGTAAAAATTACAAATGACAATAATAATGATTTTAAATATGATGAAGAATTTATAGAAAATTCCTATCACATTTTTCATATAAATAGTAAAAAAATATTTAAAAAATTTAATAAAAAAAATTAAAAAAAAAAAAAAAAAAAAGCTTTTTAAATCTTAAAGTGTTCTCTCCTCACTTTATAAAAAGGTTTTTTTTTTTTTCATATGAAACCATACATGTAAACATTTTTTTTATTTTATAATTTATAAAACATGCACACACATTGTGTAAAATTAATCTTTTCATTTTTGGTAAGATTTTATTTTTTAATTTTTTTATTTTTTTAATTTTTTTTTTATTTTCAACTATATTTATTTTTAGATTTGTCCTTTTTTAAACAGTTTTTTAATTTATTTATTTATTTTTTTTTTTTTTTTAATATTACCCAATTAAAATCAATTTTTTATAAAAATTGGGATACCCAAAATCATATTAGAATATTATAAAAAAATAGTTTTTACTTATAAAAAATTGAAATTTCTTTTGAAAAATGTGATAATCCAATTATTATTTATTTTATTTTTTAATTTTTTTTTTTAATTTTATATGATTAATTATATTTCTAGCCAATTGTTTCCCAATTTAAACACCCTGCTTTTCTTTTTTTTTGTTTGAATTGGGGGTTATGTGTGTGTATATCATTTTTTTTTTTATTTTTTTATTTTTTTATTTTTTTTTTTGTGGTTAATAGTGGTAGTGGTGCTTTTTTATTGTTTTGTTTAACCTTTAATTTTTATTTATTTTTATTTATTTTTTAATTTATTTAATTTTTTTGTTTTTTTAATTTAATTTTTTTTTTTTTAAAATAAATAAAAAGGGTATAAATCTTTTAAATTTTTAAAATATTAAATTTTTTTATTCAACTCACTCTTAATATCATTAATTTATTTGTTTTTAAAAAATATTTTATACATTTAATAAATATAAATAATTTTTAATCATCATCATCATCATCATTTTTTAAATATTAAAAAAACAAACAATTAAACAAAAAAAAAAAAATAATGAGATTATTATTATTATTAATTTTAATTATTTTTGTAAACTTTTCATATTGTATTAAAACAAAAACAAATTATTCAGATTTACAATACAAGAATGCATTTACTGAATGGACATTAAAACATAAGAAACAATATTCTTTTGAAGAGTTTTCAAATCGTTATTCAATTTTTAAAAATAATATGGATTTCGTTAATGATTGGAATAATGGTGAATCTGAAACTGTTCTTGGTTTAACAAAATTTGCAGATCTTACAAATAAAGAATATAGGGAATCTTATTTGGGTACTCATGTTAATACTGTTTCCTACAATGGTTATGATGGTCATGATGTTTTAACTGGTCAACGTTATCGTACTAATCCAAAATCAATGGATTGGAGAACAAAAGGTGCTGTAACTCCAATTAAGGATCAAGGTCAATGTGGTGTAAGTATAGTTTATTTTAAATAATTATAACACTTTGTGACTATAAAATTTAAACTAACTTTTTTTGTTTTTTGTTATTTTTATTTTATTTTTTTTAAAATTATAATAGAGTTGTTGGTCATTCAGTGCAAGTCAAAGTGTTGAAGGTGCTCACCAAATTAAAACTAAAAACCTTGTTTCTCTTTCTGAACAAAATTTAGTTGATTGTTCTGGTCCAGAGGGTAATTATGGTTGTGATGGTGGTCTTATGAATTTAGCATTTGACTACATTATTAAAAATAAAGGTTTAGATACTGAAAAAAGTTATCCAGTAAGTAATTTAAAAATTATCACCATCGCTAATGTCAATATTCATTTTGATTAATACTAATATCATATATAAATATTGAAATGAAATTTAGTATACTGCTGAAACTGGTACTTCTTGTTTATTTAATAAAAGTGATATTGGTGCCACCATCAGAAGTTATGTAAACATTACTGCTGGTTCAGAAGTTTCATTGGAAAATGGTTGTCAACATGGTCCAGTATCAGTTGCTATTGATGCTTCCCATAATTCATTCCAACTCTATGAATCTGGTGTCTACTATGAACCAAAATGTTCACCATCTCAATTGGATCATGGTGTTTTGGTTGTTGGTTATGGTGTACAGGGTCAAGATTTTGAAGTTGATCACCCAGTTTTGAATAGAAAACAACAAATTAAAATTCAACATAATGAAGATTATAATATGGATGAATCCGTTGAAACAACTGATAAGCCAAAACCATCTTCAAATTATTGGATCGTCAAAAATTCGTAAGTTTTAATTTTTTTTTTTTTTTTTTTTAAAAATGTTTAATAATTCAAATTATTTAATCTCGTGTTTACTAATTATTTTATTATTCAATTTAACAAAGTTGGGGAGAATCTTGGGGTATCAAAGGTTATATTTGTAAGTTTTAATTTGGCTAATTTTTAAAAACCACCAACTAAACAATCACACAATACTAATTTTAATTTTTTTTTTATTTATCTTTTCCAAAAAAAAAACATTAGTAATGTCCAAAGATAAGAAAAACAATTGTGGTATTGCTTCATGTGCCAGTTATCCAGTAGTCTAAAACTAATTATTTTAAAACAATTGATTGTAAAATAGTTTATATTTAGGTATCATTTATAAATGAAATGAAATAATAATATAAAAATTAAAAATAATAAAAAAAAAACAAAATCTTATCATATGATTAAAAAGGTACCTGTTTGTGTTTCTATATTCAAATATATAACTTTTTTTTTATATTTTATTATAACTTTTAAATTTTTTTTGAACCATTTAAACTCATTTTATAACACTTATCTGGTTTTATAGAATGAGCCTCTGATATTCTAAAAGAATACCCAATGATTCCTTTCCCACCTTTTTTTTTTCATAAATGTAAAATATTTGATATTTTTTTTTTTAATTTTTTTTTTTTTTTGATTATTTTAAAAACAGCATTAATAATATGGATGTAGAATTTAAAGATATAGAGGATGTGGACAATAAATCCTACAAAGATTTGGTAAACATAGCAAAATCATTGGGTATTAAAGCAAATGGTAAAAAGGGATCAATTATAAAAAGAATAAAATCATCAATCTTAAAAAATAATGCAAATACCAAAACAGCAACTCCGCCAACAGAGATGACAGGTGTAACTAGTAGTAGTAGTAGTAGTAGTAGTAGTAGTGGTTTACAATATCAAAAATTAACAGTTGAAAAAATAAAACAAAAACAACAACAACAAAAACAACAACAACAAATAGAAAATAAAATTCAAAATGATTATAATGAAAAATTATTTTGGATGGTTTATAAAAATAAATATATAAATTCAATTGTTTTTAGTTTTTTCATATCATCACAATCATCATTTGAAAATGTGTATAAATATAATCAAATTAATAATGTAGAATGGATGTTAAAGAATGGTCATGCTCAATTATTAAGAGAAAAAGTTTTAAATGGTGATTATTTAACATTTAATTGTATCATTGAAAGAAATAGATCCCCAAAAAGAAAGAAATACAATTCATCAAAGATCAAAAATTTTGATCATATATATTATGAATATTCAATATTTAATAATCCATTCAAAAAAGATGTATCATTTCACTCAATATTATTATCAAAATATTCAGAATATTTTAAACCAACATCAAATAATATAGGTATTATGGATTATTTACAAATGTATGCAATCGAATATGATAATGTTGCATTATTTCAATTATTAGTTGAAGAGTATGAATTGATTTTATTAAATTCATTTAAATTATTTTCACAATGTATTGATATTGGTTCAGTTAAAATTGCATATTACATATATACATCCATTGAACTTGATACACCGATTACAGCCACTCAAATGAATTCACTTTGGAAACAAGTATTAGATACCGAAGATGATTGGGATATATTAAATAAAAAGGTTGAATTATATGTTAATAGATTGCACATTGATCAACCATCCAAATCATTAATACCAATAGTATCAAATTTATTTAATTTCGTTATTCGTAAACAACCATTAAAAACTATTATCGAATGTTGCCAAACTATCATTTATCTCCAACCACAATTACAACAATTTATAAACTCATTGCAAAACAACTCTATAAAAAAAGTAGTATCAATAGACAAAACAATAGATTCAGATGCAAAATTAGAAAAATATAAAATATTATCAATGGATGAATTAAATCAAATCAAATCAAACTATTCAAATGATATTAAACAAATGAATAGATTAATTGCTGATTTCCCTTCAAATGATGAAAATATTAAATCATTATACAACATGTTATTAATGTTTACAGAAAACTCAAACCCTACACCAACTGGTTATAATCTCATTTCAGATAATTTCAAATTTTATAAAGCAAAATATTATAGTACCTATTATACTCATACAAGTAATGACTTTACTGGTAAAATCGAATATTATCCTTATCAATTTGGTGATTATATTGAAAATTCTCAAATATCTTTCACACATGTTAATCTATTCTTATTTTGTGATAGAGAAAAGAAAATATCTTTCATAAAAGAGTATTGTCAAACAAATTTAGACAAAAGTAAACGTGATGAAATCATTGAACATTTTATAAAAGAAGATGATATTGAAATATTACAAATTATTTTTAATGAATTTGAACAACAAAATCAAAAAGAAATATTCAGTATTTCCAAATTATTTTTATATAGATCAATAGAGGTATTTGATTTTATTTTAAAGAAATGTCCTTTAAAAGACTATCGTGATACATTTGATCTTGATGATGTTAATAAAAATTTTGATACAATTGAAAAAATAATTGTACAATCAACAAGAACTACACTAAAACTTGAATTTTCAAAATATTTCAAATTAAATTATCCAAATGAAACAAACAATTGTAAAGATCAATTAGCAACCACAACAATAAGAATATTTGAAAAAAAATATGCAATGTACATATTTGAAAATTGGGAATATTATCAAGATTTACCAATAGAATCATTAAAAGAATTATCATCAAATATTTGGACAGAGTTGCCATATGATTTAGAATTATCAGAATTTAAAAATTTAGTTGAAAATTATTTCACATTATTATTTCCAAAAATCAATTATTTATCCAACAAAGATGAATACAAATATCCAATCTTTACAATATCTACAATGGAACCATTTGTGTATCAACAAATCAGTTATTTATTAGATTGTGATGAAACGATTGTAAATCATTTGGTTTTAGGTAAATTTAGATGTCCAGAGCCAAAAAATATTATAAGAGTTGCATATTTAAAAAGTATACATAATCATGGTGGCTCTAGTGATTCATTCATATCATCACCATTTTTAAAAAAACATATTGAATTACATACAATTCAAAATACCATTCAATCATTAATTCAAATAATAATTTCAAATTCAGATATAAAATTACTTCAATTTTTAATTGAACAATTAAAATCTACATCTGAAAATGATTCTTCAATCTTTGAAAAATTAACCAATGATATATTTATCCATTTAAATACCCAAATTTCTCCAACACTAATAAAAAGAAAAGAGTCACCAGAAATAGAATTAAAAGGTTTGGTTTGTAATGGTAACATTGAAATTTTGAAATATTTATTATCAAATTTTTGTACAATAATTAATATTGATACAATTAAAAATTTATTCAATATTTCAATTAAAGAAGGTAACATTAAATTTATTAATTTACTTATTAATGAATTTGGTATTGAAATGTTTCAATCAGATATTAAACCAATTGTAATAACAAGTAATAACTTTTTTATTCCATTTTATTTAAATTCTAATAATAATTTAACATTTTAATAAACATCAATTTATTAAATAATTTTCATAGTCAAATTAAGGGTACATCACATGTTTATCACTGAAATAAATATTTTATTTTAAATTTCTTAATTTTGTTTGTTGTGTTGAAGGGAATACTTCTACAAATTTCTTTCTATAGATTAAATAACCTGCTGCACCTAATATCGCTAAACCTGCAACTCCCCCTACAACTGCAATAATTATTATTTTTTTGGTATCAATACCACTATTTTGTTTATCATCAACACATTCTTGTGTTGATTCTTCTTTTTGTTCTGTATCTAAAAGTACAGAAAAATCTATAAAAAAAACATGCGCGAATTGAACAAAATGATTAGGATTATATTATATTGATAATAACAAAAATAAAACATACCTGGATCAATTACACATTCACTTGCACAATGAGGTAAATTCATACCAATTGTAATATCAGATAAACTTGTTGAAACAATAGTACTAGTGATAAAAGTTGGTCTACCATCGGATAATATTTTTGAAAGGAAACGACCATACATTTTCTTATTATTCTTTGTGATTGTAATATAATTTAAATTATCATTTTCATTTGAAAAATCATTTGAATCTATTACTATGGTTCTTTCATCTTGTGGTAATTGACTCTCTTTACCATTTGAACATTTTTGTGGTTGATTTGTATTATTAAACACTGATGATTTCATTCTAATTTGAAGAGTGTTTAAAGTTGATTGAAAAGGAAAATTTAAAATTTTTAATGATACTTTAATCGAACCTGCTACTACTTTAAAATTGACACCTGCAAATTCATATTGTTTATCACTTGATACTTCTTCAATGTTTGAAATAATACTACAACCATCAGTTCCAATGAATTGAGAAAAGACATGATTTTGTTGACCATTACCATTTACTGCACTTGAATTTAATTTCCAATTAGATAAAAGATCATATTCATTAATGGTAGATCCATCAAAACCAATCTCCAACAAAGATGTAATAAATATTGTATAATCAACATTACCAGTGTTAATAGTTCCGCTACCTGTACCTTCATCTACAGTAGTATTGGATTGTTGACCACCTCCTGGAATTGAAGCAAATGAACCGCAATCAAGGCCAGTATAATTTCCAATGCAAGTGCAAATACCGGTTGATATGTTACAATTTCCATTAGCGGTTGATGTGCAATCTTTTGGACAAGTGAGTTGAGGTCTGGTATATTTGAATAAAAATGCATCGCTTGACCATTCCAAACCATTTTGATAGATAAATGGTTTGGCTGTACCTTTACCTGGACCAAGGGTACAATTGATCATAGCATCAGAGACAAATGAAACATTACAAGTGGCTGAACCAATGACCACCGAAAGGTTATTATGAAGTGACCCAAAGAAACCATAAAATAAAACTGGTCCTCCAATTTCGCTACATGCTAAAATACTGCTTGCATAATGTTGTGATTGAAAACAATCATCCCCCACCCAAGTAATTGAACTACATTTACATTTTCCATTACTAGTATCACATGACCCATGTCCAGAACATACATCAGGTGAACCAGGACATTGAATACCACTACAATCATCAAATAATCTACCAGGTTCACAAGAACAAGTACCAGTTACAACATCACACGCTCCTTTATTGCTGCAATCGTTTTTACAATTACATTTTCCAGTCCCATGTAAACAATAACCACCATTTAATGCACACCTTGAATCGCAATTTAAAAATGGATAACATATACCGTCATCTAAATTACAATAGGTGTTACTTGAACATAATTCTGGGTTGCACTTTTTATTGTTATTAGCCGATAGGGAACTTGATAATTTTAAAAAAAAATTTGTTTTATTGCCTGCAACTGTTATATCTGAAAAAATAAATTCACCTAGTGGTAAAGCTGATTTTGGTTTACAAATGATTTGATTAAAAGTGGATTTATTAACAACACATTCTATGTTACCAACATTAACAAAGACATCTGAAACATTATAGGTAAAAAATTCTCCATTTATTGTAACATCATTTAAACTACTGTAATAAGTGAAATTACTTGGAATTGGAGCTTGTTTAACTATTGCTAATGTAAATTCTCTTTTTTCTTTTCCTACATTCCATGTTAATTTTATAGATCTTGATCCATTTTTATAAATATTTAAACTACTATATAAATTTAAATCCAAAGTAAATATACTATTGATCTTTACAACTTGAAAATCAGTATTTGTACCAGTAACATTTGTTGTAATAATTTTTGGATTTGAGCCCAACGACTCTCCATAGATTTTTAATAATTTATCATTATTTTCTAAAGATAAATTTGGTATCATTGAAACTTTGGTAATTTTAAATGTAATGGTTAGAAATTCATAGTGTAAAAATAGATGCAGGTGAATAAAAAATAGATTCGCGAATTATACGTACTACATGGACCTGGATTATTAAAATTATAAAAATTGTTATTGGCAAAACGAGATACGATAGTCTGACCCCAAAATGTAGAATCTGTGTCATTGAAAAAGCAAGTAAAACAATTTGGAATTAAACCAGTTAAATTATTATTTGAGAATACTGGTAATGTATTACAATATTCTGGTGGTATTGTTCCATACATTAGATTATCACTAAATTTTCTTTATAAATCGAAAAAAATAATAAAAATAATAGTTAATATTAAAGTATATGGGTGGGCGAGGAAATACTACTTACAATTCTGTGATTTTTGGATATGTTGATGGTGTCAAGCTTTTTAGAGGTTCTTTTAAACCATCATTTGGAACATTAAATATAGTAATATCTTTAAACATTTCAAATGATGTTGGTAAACTCTTTAAAGGGCCATAGTAATGAAATTCTTTTAAACCTGTTGGAATTTTAGAAATTGGGAAAAATTTACTTCCAAAATTGGAATATGATGTATCTAAAATTTCAATATATATTAATTTTGTAAAATTTGAAAAATCATAAGCTTTTGATGGTGTTCTAAAATTAAAACCAATTGTGCTATAATAAAAATTAATAATAAAACTGGGCATATATAGGGGTAATATAGGAAAACATACAAATACTCTAGTTGAGTTAATGTAAATAAATCATTTGGGAAATTCATTTCAACAGTATGTTGCCAAATCATTAGATCTGTTATATTTGTAAAAGTTTTCAAATTTGGTAATGATGATTGTTGAAAAGCAAATCCCAACAACATATCACTATGTATAATGAATAAATAATAATATTAATAAAAGTTTTTGTATATATATTTAAAAATACATACACACCACAAGAAAATCCTGTTAAATTTGGGATAATGTTTGTTGAAAAAGCAAAATATTTTAATGTATTAAAGTTTGTAACATTTTCATCCCTATAAAATGTTGAGTTTAAAGGGTATGGAGTTATTGATGAATAAAAACTAAAATTACCAATATTTTGAATCCAAGATAATGGTACCGTAAATGTACTCCTTGATTTATTTTCTAAATATAAATAATCTAAAGGTTGAATTTCTCGAGATATCATTTCACTTCCAACACAATTTATTAATGATCTTTTGGTTGTTTTTTTCAATTCAAAATAATAATAATATTAATAATTAAATATATTTATTTTAAAATTATGTAATAGTAATAATATTTACATTTCTAAAATTGATGGTAATTTAGTGTACAATATATCTTCATTAACATTTACTGTTTCTAAATATCTTTAATTTAAAAAAATGAATATTTAAATTAAAAAAAAAAAAATTAGATTTTTTATAACATACAAATATTTTAGAAAAGGAAAACATAATAAAAAGCTTGAATTTATTTCATTTGAAGAACTTTGTTTTGAAAAATATAATCCTTCAAAATTACCATCGAAATTGCAATCAAAATTAGTCGTATATGAACAATAATCAATTAAACCTGAACCGTTTTCACCTCTGTAAGAACTAGATATACCCAAATGAGTAGTTAAATTACCAATACAATCATCTTTTTTAAAAAATAATAATAAAAACAATTAAAGCATATAAATATTTTTAACATTATTTTATATTTTATGTAATGGTAAAAAAATTGAAAATAAAAAAAAATTAAAATTAGATTTTTACATTCTCCTACAGAAAAAGCCGATAAATATGGTATTGAAAAAAAAATTTGTAAAAATAAAAATATAATAAAAATAATTTTCATTTTTTTTAATTTTTTTTTGTGTGTATAAATAAATAAA
>JACAFZ010008000.1:0-12853 GCA_015252675.1 Dictyostelium gargantuum | reverse complement strand
GGTCTTTTGATTATTTAAAAATACCCAAACCACACACTATATAAAAAAAAATAAAAAAAAAAAATATTATAAAACACAAAAAAAAAAAAAAAAAAAAAAAAAAAAAAAAAAAAAAAAAAAAGTAGGTGAAAAATAAAAATAAAAAAATAAAGATTAATTAATTTACTAAAATAATTAAAATTTAAAAGAATGAATAATGATTATAGTAATTATATAGATATTAATATTAGTAATAATAATAATAGTAATATTAAAAATGAATTATATAATTCAAAATTATTATTACATAAATTAATAAATGAAATTTCAGAACCTGCAAATTATCAACAAATTAAATTAAGTGTTTATAAATTTTATGAAGAAAATTATAAAAATGGCGAAAATTTAACAAAACAACAATGTGAAATTTTAAAACAAATTATAAATGAAATTTGCCCGGCTGAAAGTATTTTATCAACATGTTTAGATTATAGAATTAATTTTATTGATGATCCAAATGAAAATAATGAAATATTTGTACCATTAAGAAAGAGAATTTCAAAGTTTGAGCAATTGATAAGAGATCATTTGGAAAAAACTCCAATTGAACCATTATTAAATGAATTGGTGTCAAGTTATAAATTGTTTATTAGTCAATTGGTTGAAAAAGTAATTTATAAAGATGGTGGTAAAAGGAAATCTTTGAAAATCCTAGAATCAAATCCATTGATACTTGGTGAAGATTTAATTTATCGTGAAATTTCATTAGAGAAAGCATATGAAATAGCATCCTATAATAATAAAGAATACGAATATCAAAAAAAGAATCGAAATGGTACTACAATAGGTGGTGTTGTAAATGGTGTTTACTATAAAGTTGATAATGGTTCAAGTTTATTAAGACCTGCCAAAGAGAATGCAGTATTTAATTTCTATAAATCATTGTTTTCTACAGAAAGATTTATTGTTCCAACTCAATTGTTAGTAATTAATCAACTACCAATTTTACCACCAGATATTGAAGATTCAGAAGAAAGACGCGAGTTGATTAGATTAAAATGTTCTTTAAATTTATCTAGTGCTCGTGATGTTTTTAATGTCGAACCATTATTGGAACGTAAAATTGAAAATGCTCTTCAACATCAACGTACACTTTTTATTCAAGGTTCATTATTTATAAAAGGTACAAATTTTGATGATTTTTTATTACGTGGTTCTAAAAATATGGATGAATCCTCTCAACAACAACAGCAACAACAAATAGTAACAACTCCACCAATACCATTTAATTATAGTCAAATTGATAGAGAAAGTTTTTCTAGTCATGTATTGGCAAGTTTTTTATTAATTCCAACAGATTATAAACCAGATAATTTAATAATTACAGATGATACAAATTCAATTGTGGGAATTGATAATGATGAATCAATGGAATACCAAGAGGTATCAAAAGTTATAAGTAGTTTTGCACATGAATTTGGTAATGAAAAATATTATATAAACATTAAAAATGTATTATTTTCTCTACCAATAATGAATGAATTAATAAATGAAAATATAAAGAATCAATTTATTAAACATAATCCAAATATTTTCATTTTAGAATGGCTGGTTGAACAATGTGATAAAGAATTATTATATAATCAATTGGTTAAAATTTCATTACCGATTAAAATTAATAGCCCAACTACACCAACACCATCAATTAGAAATTCAAATTCAAATACTTGTTCGACCAATACCGATAACAACAACCAAAAAGCAATTTCAAATATTAACCAATTTTTAGGATTTCCACTTAAATTTCCACATGGATGGATTAAAGAAATGTTGGATAGATTTGTACAGATGAAAGGTATTTTAAAATTTGGTGGTAATAACATTACTCATTCTGAATTATTTAAACAAGTACTACCATTTTCAAGTTATTATTATACAGCATTGGGAAGATTTAATTCGAATCCATGGGAGCAAATTAAATCAATGAGCGGTGGTAAACAAGATTTTAAAACTTTACTTTCAAATTATTTACCATGTGAAGATTTAAATCAAATATTTAAAAAATTGGATGAACAATCAAAACAACAATACACCGATAAAGGTACAATTCAAACATTATACGAAACAATAAGAGAATTAGTATTTGAAACTACGTATTCATCTTTTGAATCAAATCAAGATTTAATTAAATGGTTAAATATTATTTTAATTAAATTAAATAAATTTATTTTCAACAACAACAGCAGTAGTGGTGGTATAACAACGAATGAATTAATTAAACAAAAACCAATTGAATTTAATGAATCATGGTTTAAAAACAAAGAAAATATATTAAAAGTTTTAATAAGACAAGGTACATCTGATGAATTAATAAAAGAGTTTGTTGGTATAATTAAAATTTCAAGTTCAGAAATGAATCAAATTAAAGAAATAGGTATCGGTTCCATTGTTCACATTGCAATTCATTCAAATAATTCAAATTTATTATCACAAATTAAAGTATTACATAGTTTGGGTGTAGATGTTGAAGATGGTTCAGCGAGCTGGACAACTCCGTTGGGGTTAAGTGCACACGTTAAAAATTTACAGCTTTTTAAATTATTAATTGATCTTGGTTGTGGTGGATCAACAATAAATTATCAGGTTATAAACGAATTTTATAAATCATTATCATTGGAAATTAAACAAGATTTACGTTCATATCTTTTTAAATTATCATTTGTAAATCCAAATATAATTTGGAAAATTTCATTGGATCAATTATTTCCAACGGTTCCAAGAGATACAACAACAACTGGCGGCAGTGGTAATAAATATTTAAAAACATTATTTGAGGGTGATAGAATAATTTCATTAAAATTCTGGAAACAATTGTTTCATCATGATGGTACACCAATTAAATCAAATCCACACGGAGCAAGAAAAGTACCATTTGTTAAAAGTAAAGGATTTAGAATATATTGTAAATTTGAACCACAATTCCCTGGTACAGAATTGGCTGTAATTAGATTATCTGAATCTTTATTTGATATCGGTTCACCATATTTTTGTGAACTTGCATCCATTAATGATACACCAGTTTTATTAACTCAAGGTATAGTCGGTGACCCATTGGTTGATGTTTTAACTCATAATGCCCAAATATTAAATGATTTAGAACCTTCAAATATTTCAAAAGTATTAGTATCTGCAATAATTTTTAATAATAGTGATGGAAATCTTGGTAATTTTATCATTTCACCTTGTTTAAATATAAATGCCACCACCAATAACACTTCCACCAATATCGCCAATGCTACCACCACTACTACCACTGCCAATGCTACCACCGCTACTACAAAACAAATGTATAAAATTATACCAATTGATCAAGATCAAAGTTTTATGCCACCATTTTCAAAGGAATTAGGATCAAATAGATTATCATTACAAGTTGAAACTGTTTTGTTTTTATTTAATCAAATGAATGATCCAGTTCATCAAGATGTTATTGATTCAATTGTTGGTAAAAATATTGATTTTGAATTACATAATTGGTTAACTAATTTGAAATTTTATCATCAAGCATCCGTTACCCATTTTAAAAAGGTAGCCAACACCAAAGAAAGAGAAAGAAAAACAATTATTGGCATATCGTTTGCTCCGGGTATGATTCAACATTTATATTCAAAGTTAACAAGATTACAAAGTGAATTAAAAAAAAAGAGAAAGAAGCCAATTACTCATTTCGAATTATTAGAAATATTGGAACCAATGATAGCAATGCGTTATAAACCGTTACTAATGGATGGTTGTAGTGGTCCAGAATTTTTATTTGATAAATATAGAAGATTAAAAGCATTGAATACATGTGAAAATTTAAGTAATGGAATTTCATCTTTAACAAGTTCAATTCATCCATTATCTTATATCATTGAATCAAGAGATTTTCCAAGTTCTTCAGATATTCAATCATCATTACAATCCAGTAAATTTAGTCCAGAGACTGCATTGGAAGATTTAGAAACAATAAAGAACCAATGTTGGAAAATTAATCAAATTTTAACAGATTTGGATCAATTTGATCAATTTTTATATCATAAATCATTATCACAACGTAGTTTATCATTTAATAATGGCGAAAGTAATCTATCAAGTTTAACATCAAATTCCAACAACAATAATAATGTTAAAACTAATTCACAAGGTATTGCACTTGGTGTTAAAATTGGTAAATTATTTAAACAATCACAAAGAAATAACAACATACCACATTCATCAACAAATCAAGATTTACACTCTCAATCATTACAACAAAATAATGATATGAAAAGAGAAAACCTTACAGATTGTTTATTGGAGCAATTATTAAAAGAAGTTTGTTTTAATAAATTATCATCATTTCAAGAGAAATATTTATTTGATCTATTAAAGGGTAAAGAATTAATATTTTTATCATTAAAAGGTTCATCTACTATTAGATCAAGTTTCTTTAAAACAGTTGTGCTAAGATCAGTTGTAAATATGGATTTATCAAATAGTAATTTGGATTCATTTTCACAAGTTGCTCTACTCGGTAACTCAACACCAGTTATAATGCCATCATTAATTCAATTGAAATTAGATAATTGTTCAAATATTTCATCATTGAAATTACAAGCTGAAAATTTAAAAATACTAAGTGCAAACCAATGTTCACTACTTAGAGTAATGGAATTATATTCACCAAGTTTAGAAGTTTTAAATTTTGAAGGTAATAATATTGATTCGAAAATTTGGGATAATATTTCAAGATTTATCAAACTATTTAAATTATATATTTCAAATTGTAAATATTTTTCAAAAGAAATTACAATTCAATTTCCAAATTTAGTAAAGTTTGTTGGAAATAATATTTCAAATATTGAAAAAGTAGTTTTAAATTTACCAAATGTTCAATCTATTCAATTTGAAAATTGTTTAAATTTATTGACTGTTAATGGTACCACTCCATCATTAAAATCATTAAATTTAAATCAATCAAATAATATAGTTTTAAATAGTGAAAATGTTTTTAATAGTTTAAATTCAAATTTGGGTATAAATGAATTATCAACATTAATTTCATCATCAGGTGGATTCCCAACCCTTATACCACAGGCTGTTATATCATCAATCACAGGTGGTATTAATAATGGTTCAAGTAGTAGTGGCTCCACAAATTCAAATAACTCAAATTTAAAGGTTAATGTTTGCGGAATTGAAAATCATATTCAAAATTTTAGAAGATTAATAAATTCAAATAAAAATAAAACTATTTCAAATTATCAAGTGGATAATATCAAGTATTTAGAGAATGATTTTCAATTTTGGTATCTATCAGAAACATATGAACCATCAACAACACCACTTTATCTTAGAAGTTCAAATATTTTAATATTGTATTTTGATTTTTCATTAAATATTCAATCAAATGAAGTCGAAGAAACTTTAAAAATATTTAAAACCTATTGTGATGCATGTATTTCAAATTCATTAAAAATTAAATTTATTTTGTTTGGTCACGGTCATGGAGTTAATGGTGGAGGTGCAGATCAAAATTCAATTGAATTAATCGAACAATTAAAATTAAAATATCAAATTGAAACATTTATTTATTCACCACAAATTATTGAAAAATATCAATTATCCTACGTCAGAGACAGTTTATTCTCTTATTTAAAGAATGATCAATTGGAAATTTTAAAAATTAAACATCAATTTAATTTTAAAAAGAATATAGAGAAACAGGTTTTGACAACCATTGCAAATAAATTAAAAATAATGGAATTTACCATGATTCATATTTTAGATGATGTTGAAGGTATTGATTTTTCAGATCTAGTATCAGATCATTTCGGTGAACATGTAACATCAATATCCGAAATATTTGAATTACTACATTTTTATAATAAATCAATTATTGAAATTAAACAATTACAAGAACAATTTAAATTGGAAAATAATAGAAAAGATTTATTAAAAATTCAATCCACTCAAAAACAACAAACAGATACATTGGCAAAATTGGATCGTTACAAAGAAACAATGAATATTCATATTGTTTTTAAAAATTTAAAAAGAATATATTACATTGCCTTGATCAAGAATATTGTTAAAATTATTGAAACACTCTCTCCAATTTATTCAGATTATCAAATGGTAAATTACCATAAAGATTATTTTAAAGATGATGAATCATTCAATTTCTCTTTTAAATCAAATTCATATCTATATAGTATACCATCTTCAATCAATACTATATTATGTAGAATTTCAATTTCTGGTTATCTTCAAGCATTTCAATGGTATCTTTTAAAATATCCATTACTATTAGAAGATACAACAATAAATTATAATGAACATAATAATAGTAATAATAGTAGTAGATCATCAAGTTTTGGTACATTAAATAATAATAATAATAATAATAATAATAATAATAATAATAATAATAATAATAATAATAATAATAATAATGATAACAATAGTATAACTGGTAATAGTAGTAGTAATAATAATAATAATAACTCTTCAACAGTACAACAATCATATATTAATAATTATTTGAATCATTATATAAATAATAATAATGGTAATAAAAGTAATAGCAATAATAATAACAATAATAATTATGGATCAAATATTGAATTTCCATATGAAAATACACCATTATCATTTTTAATTGAACATAGATGTTTAAATATAATTCAATGGTTGGTTAATAATAATTTCTTTACGAAAAGATTATGTAATATTGCATTATTGAAATCAACGATAATTGGTGATTTAGAGCTTGTTGGTTATTTCATTGATTCAGGTGCAGATGTAAATTGTTGTATTTCAAATTTGGAGATGTCACCAATCCATTTTGCAGCAAAATATAATCATTTTAAAATTATAAAATTATTATTATTTAAAAAGGCAGCAAACATTGATAAAAGAACAAAACAAGGTTGGTTAGCATTACATTTTGCTGCTAAAAATCAAAATCAAGAGATTACTGATATATTATTATCCGGTGGTATTGGTAATGGTGCTAAATTAGTAAACTCTCTAACAAATATAGGTGAAACTCCACTCTATCTTGCAGTCACAAGTACTCTAAATCCAAATTTAGATTATTGTTGGTATTTAATCAACCATTATAAATCAATTACAAAATGTCAAATTGATGGTGTTTCAAATGAAATTGATATTATTTTAAATTATTTAAATAAATAAATAAAAAATGTGATTGATGTTTTTATAAAATTGTTATATTTATTGATTTAAAAAAAAAAAAAATTATTTTTTCGAAGAAAAAAATGAAAAAATTAAAAAAAAAAAAAAAAAAATTAAATTTATTTAAAAAAAAAAAAAAAACCCAAAGATAGATATATTTATTTCTACAAATAAAGGAAAACGTAAAAAGTTTTTTTTATTTCAATGAATTAATTTATAAAAAGATATTATATAAATCTCAAAACATCAATAAACACCACATACACACCTATAAACTATAATAATTTTATGATGGGTGATGATTATGATGATTTAGATGATTTATATTCATTAGAAGAATTAAATAATGAACCAAAAAATAAACCACAAATTATATCATCACAAAAAAGTCAATATTCTAGCGATAAAATTAATTGGAGTACACAACAAATATTAAATGAACAAAAACAACAACAACAACAAACACCCCAAAAATCATCAACATCTGTTTTTAATTTTAGTAAAAATAGAAAACAACAACAAGAACAAGAACAGGAACAACAGCAACAAAATTTTCAAACACCTCCAAAACCAACAGTACAACAACAACAACAACAACAACAACAACAACAACAACAACAACAACAACAACAACCACAACAACAACAACAACAACAACAACAAACTATACCGAAACAACAATTTCAAACACCTCCAAAACAAACAGTGCAACAACAACAAACACCACCTATTAAAAAAATATCTCCTCTTCGTCAAAATCAAATACCATCATCACCACCTTTGCAACAACAACAACAACAACAAGGAAAAAATGAATATTTTAATAATGAAATTGATGGAAATAGTAATAATAATAAAAGGCTTAAAAATGAATCATCAAAACCAATATCAAATAGTAGTCCTTCAAATTATAATATTAATAATAATAATAATAATATAACAACTTCTCCACCGCCACAACCATCACCACAATCATATAATATAGGATCGTCAACAGGTAGAAGATTTCCGGGACCAGCAGGTGAATTACCACCATTGGCACCTGGTCAAAATATTGAAAAAAAATTAATAATGGATGATACAAACAAACAATCATCACTTTTTTTAAATAGTAAAAGTATTAATAATGGTGTATTTAATAATCGTAGAACAACATTAATTTCAAATCAGGATTTTATTAAAGGATCTTGGATTAACATGTTAAAACATAAAAAACTTCCACCATTCAAACAAACAGATGAAAATAGTACATTGTTAAAATTTAATATTGAATATGTTTTAAATGAAGGATTTTTAAAAAAAGTACCACAATTAGTAGTTTTGGTAAAAAGTTTGGTTGGCACTGATGGTGATTTTGAAACTGTGGTTTGTGATCCATCTGGAGAGATGAAAGGAATCATTCAAAAAAAAATTATACAAGATACATACCCAGAAATGACTCATGGTTGGGTATTGGTTTTAAAAAAAGTATCAATATTTAGTCCAACTAGAACTGCCCATTATATTAATATAGTTGCACCAAATATTGATTTTGTTTACCAACCAAATATAAATAACGATACATATGATGAATTACAAAATGAATTTGATAATAATATTTTAAATGAATTTGGTTCAATTAAAAATTATAATCCAATGTCAATTTATCAAGATATACCAAAAAGAACTGAAGAAGAAATTCAAAATGAATTATCTGAAAAAATTTTAATAAAATCACAAAAAGCACAACAATTACAACAACAACAATTACAAACATTACATCAATCTACAACATATAAAAAACAACCTGCTAAACCAAATGAAAAAACTTTTAAAAAGAAAAAATCTGCTGCCAAACCTTTACCCTATCAACCTCCCCCTCCTCTTCATTCCTCTTTTAATCAATCAAAACAACCTGTTACTACTACAACTACTACTCCTACTAAACCATTAAATAAAATTATAGCAACAAATAGTAGTAGTAGTATTAATAAATTAACACCATCATTAGCAAATGTAACTGTAAATAATAATCAAACAACACCATCACCCATTACAACAGCAATTAAAAAACAACCACATCAACCTCCGCCACAACAACAACAACAAAAACAACAAAAACAACAAATATCAACATATAATGATATTGATAATGTAGAATTTTTTGAACCAAGTTTAGATGATTTAGATGATAGTTATAGTCAGCCACCAAAAGATATCGATATTCAATCACAACAACAATCGCAAATTGAAAATAATAGTATTTATACTTTAAACACAAATAGCAATTCAAATTCAAATACCACTACTACTACAACCACCACTTCTTCCTCTACATCACCCCAAGATAATGATAGTTTTGATTTGGATTTTGAAATCGATTATCAAGAAGTTGAATCATCAACACAACAAATAATTGAACAACAATTACAACAACAACAACAACAACAACAACAACAACAACAACAACAACAGCAACAACAAGATATTCAACAAACACATCAAGTTACTAAAAATGTAATAAAAAATGAAACTTTATATAAACCACAAAATTTTAGTAATCATTATAAATCAAATTTGGTAAACAACCCTAATACAGGTAATAGAATTATTAAAAAATAAAAAATAAACTCTATATTTATGCACGATCTTATATATATTTATTTATTTGTATAAATTTTTTTTTTATATGGCAGATAATGTTTTTTTTGTTGAAATTTCAAGTTTACCATATTATTTATAACAAATGAGTGAATTATCAAAGTTTCACAAATTAATATGTTAAATCTGTGATAATTATATACCATTATCTGATGGAGATTTATGGACTAAAAAACTGTTTACCAATTCAAAAGAGTATCAAACAATTTTAGAAGAGTTGTCTAAATGCAAAAATGAAAATAAAGTTGTAAATATTCATCTTCATCAACTCCAAATTTTTCACTACCTCAAACACATTAAATAGAGAAGAACCTTTTGATAAAAATGATTCATTAATTATTAAAAAAGAAGTTTTTGAAGATTCAGGATGCTGGATGTCAGTTTGAAAAAAAATTTATTGCTATATTGAATATTAAACATTTTAAAAAATTGGTGAAAAAGGTTATAATTTATTTTTATTTTTTAATTGGTTGATTGACAATAAATGTGAAGAGTGTTATAACAAATGAAAATGATAGTATTAATCATTTTTTAATGGGAATGATTTACTAGTTGTGTTTTTAGTTGATGTTGATGATGAAATTGGTTGTCTAACATAATCTTCATCATTACCCATTTTATATAAATAATTAATATGAGACATCATTGCATCTTTAAAGGTTGGTTTAATATGATATTTAATATTATATTGTAAACAAACTTTTTTAAGTATTGGTACAATTTGTGGATAAACAGATTGAGAAAATGTTGGGAAAAGATGATGTACAACTTGATGATTAAGACCACCGGAAAAGAAATTACTTAACACTGAATCATGAGCATAATCTTGGGTGGTTTGAACTTGAAGAATTGCCCAATCTTCATTGAATGATACTGGTTGTTCATTGGCGTTGTTACTAGCCCCATCCATCATATTATTATTAACTTGTTGTTCGTTTACAATGTTAACACCATTATCATGAGTTGCTAAAAATACAATATCTTCGGCGATATGACTAACTTGAAATGATAATGCCAAATACCAACCCAATACCAATTCACTTATTAAGAAATATACAATTAAATTTGAGAATGAATGATTATAGATTAGAGGTAATACAAAACGAGTGAGAAGGAATACTAATTTTCCGGTAATGTAAACTGAAACATCAAATGAAGTCATTGGAGAGTAACGAATTGGACCATTTGATTTCTTTGTAAATATTTCATGATCTTGGAAACGATATTTAAAAGCATAGAATCCATAGAGAATTGGGGCATAAATATGTTGATATTTATGGTACCATGATCTTTGTTGAAACGGAGTAATGATTCTGAAATCAATTTCACCTTGGCCTAAATCTGGATCGGCATTTCTAACGTTTGTATATAAATGATGACCGATTACATGTTGATGACGCCATGAAAAGAATGAAGCACCAACCAAAATATCAAAAGAAGCACCCATAATTTTCCAAACCATTGGATTGTGGGTAATCGCTGTATGACATGCATCATGCATCATATGAATTGAAAACCATGATGTTGAAAGTCCATAAAAAATTGCCAAAACACAATTTATCCAAAAATTTTTAAAACTAAACATTGATAGATAATACATTACAAACATTACAACATATACCAATGTTAAACGTGTAAATACATCAACTGACATCTTATGATCTTGTTGTGTCATTTCAAAATGTTGTCTAACTTTTAATTTTAATGTTTGATAAAATTCACTCTTTTCGACGTATCTTGGATGTTCATTACTTGAAACGTATCCAATTTCATAGTTTTTAATCATTGACATTGGTTTATCTGACATTGGATGATAACTTTCAAATAAATTGGTAACATCTCTTCCTGCTGATAATAATAATATATCTTCTCCACCCGGATGCAATGGTACCCATTTTGTAATATCATAAACAATACCATCAATAATTATCCATAAATCTTCTTTTTTATTATGTTTTGAAACTTCATTCCATGTATATAATTTTAATTTTTCATTTAAATTTTTATTCATTTTTTTTTTTTTTTTTTTTTTTTTAATAAATTATATATATCTATATTATTTATTATTATTATATGAATAAAAAATATATATATTAATAAGAATCAAATTTTTTTTATTTAAAAACTGTGGTGAGTGAGTATGAACTTTTTTTTTTTTTTATAAAAAAAAAATTAAAAATTAATTTTGTTGTGTGTATATGAGTGTGGGTGGTTTGTTTTTAATAATACAATTGCAATATACTTAATATAAAAAAAAATTAAAACAAAATTAAAAAAACATTTTTGTAATTTGCAAAATTAAAAAAAGTGGTTCAAAATTTTATTATAAAATTTTTAAAAACAAGTATTGGAAATTTGTAAAAGTGTCTTATCATATAAATTTAATTTTTCTATAAATAACAATTTTTTTTAACATATTAAAAGATATTTTTATTTAAAATTTAAAAAAAAAAAAAAAAAAAAAAAAATATCTTTTTTTTATCAGATTTTTATATCATAACAAAATCTATAAAAAATGGCAATATAATAAAAATTAGAAATTATTTCGTATAAATAAATAGGTTGGTATAATTTTTAATGACAATATCATTTTTGAAAAAAATACAAGTATTCTATGTTTGGTTCTATGAATGCAATATTAGGTTAATAGTTGAGCCAGTGAAGGTGGTGATATTACTATAATTGGTGATCAAACTTTGTATATGTTAAATGTTAATAATCAATGGTAAATGTAATGGTGAATATCTATTGATCCATTATCATGAACAATTATAGTGGAGGTAGTGATTATTCACTATTTAAAAAAAAAAAAAAAAAAATTTTAAAATATGTAATTTTTTTTTAAATTAAAAAAAACAATAACAACAGAAATGAAAAAACTAAAATTAATATTTATAATACAAGTAAAACATGATTTAAAAAATTGTGTATTTAAATTACTATTTTTTTATTTTTAATTTATTTTAAAAAAAAGAAATAATCATGAAAATAATAATAATAATAATTCTAGTTA